>PITA01007837.1:0-88659 GCA_004023965.1 Spilogale gracilis | reverse complement strand
AAGACAGTCTCTTCAATAAATGGTGCTGGGAAAATTGGACAGCTACATATAGAAGAATGAAACTAGACCATTCTCTTACACCACACACAAAGGCAAACTCGAAATGGATGAAAGACCTCAACGTGAGGCAGGAATCCATCAAAATCCTGGAAGAGAACATAGGCAGTAACCTCTCTGACATCGGCCACAGCAACTTCTTTCAAGACACGTCTCCAAAGGCAAAGGAGACAAAAGCGAAAATGAACTTCTGGGACTTCATCAAAATAAAAATCTTCTGTACATCAAAGGAAACAGTCAACAAAACAAAGAGGCAACCCACAGAATGAGAGAAGATATTTGCAAATGACACTACAGACAAAGGGCTGGTATCCAAGATCTAAA
The DNA here is from genome assembly GCA_004023965.1 of Spilogale gracilis. Lineage (NCBI taxonomy): Eukaryota > Metazoa > Chordata > Mammalia > Carnivora > Mephitidae > Spilogale > Spilogale gracilis. The sequence goes on along the minus strand of PITA01007837.1, from coordinate 88,278 downwards.
AAGAACTACTCAAATTCAACACCCAAAAAGAAGATGAACACATCAAAAAATGGGCAAGAGACATGAAGAGGCACTTCTCTGTAGAAGATATACAAACGGCTAACAGATACATGAAAAAAATGTTCAGCATCACTAGCTATCAGGGAAAATCAAATCAAAACCACTCTAAGATACCACCTTACACCAGTCAGAATGGCCAAAATTAACAAGACAGGAAACAACAAGTGTTGGAGAGGTTGCGGAGAAAGGGGAACCCTCTTACACTGTTGGTGGGAATGTAAACTGGTGCAGCTGCTTTGGAAAACAGTGTGGAGATTCCTTAAAAAATTAAAGATAGAGCTACCCTATGACCCTGCAATTGCACCACTGGGCATTTACCCCAAAGATACAGATGTAGTGAAAAGAAGTGCCATATGTACCCCAATGTTCATCGCAGCAGTGGCCACAATCGCCAAACTGTGGAAAGAGCCAAGGTGCCCATCAAGAGATGAATGGATAAAGAAGATGTGGTACATATATACAATGGAATACTTATGCCTCCATCAGAAAGGACAAATATCCAACTTTGTAGCAACATGGACTGGACTGGAAGAGATTATGCTGAGTGAAATAAGCCAAGAAGAGAAAGTCAAGTATCGCATGGTTTCACTTACCTGCGGTGCATGAGGGGTAAACTGGAGGACAGTGGGAGAAGGAAAGTAAATGGGAACTAGGGTAATCTAGGGAGGTAAACGAAACAACAGAGACTTTGGACACAGAAACAAACTGAGGGACTTGGAGGGAGGGGGGTGGAGGGATGGGAGAGCCTGGTGGTGGGTACTGTGGACACCTAAAGCATGGAGCACTGGGTGTGGGGAATGGGGAATGAATCTTGGAACACTGGGAAAAAAATTTAGTAACAATAAAAAAAAATACCATCAATGTTTTTCAAAGAAATGGAACAAATAATCCAAAAATTTGTATTAAGCCAGTAAAGACCCCAAATAGCCAGAGGAATGTTGAAAAAGAAAATCAAAGTTGGCGGCATCACAATTCCAGACTTCAAGCTCTATAACAAAGCTATAATCATCAAGAAAGTATGGTACTGGCACAAAAACATACACGTAGATCAATGGAACAGAATAGAGAGCCCAAAGGGATCCTTAACTCTATGGTCAACTCATCTTTGACAAAGCAGGAAAGAATATTCAATGGAAAAAAGACAGTCTCTTCAACAGATGGTGTTGGGAAAATTGGAGAGCCATATGCAGAAGAATGAAACTGGACCATTTACTCACACCACACACAAAAATAGACTCAAAATGGATGAAAGATCTCAATGTGGGGGCGCCTGGGTGGCTCAGTTGGTTTAGCGACTGCCTTCAGCTCAGGTCGTGGTCCTGGGGACCTGGGATCGAGTTCCACATTGGGCTCCCTGCTCGGCAGGAAGCCTGCTTCTCCCTCTCTCACTCCCCCTGCTTGTGTTCCCTCTCTAGCTGTGTTTCTCTCTGTCAAATAAATAAAATCTTAAAAAAAAAAAAAAAAGATCTCAATGTGACACAGGAATCCATCAAAATCCTTGAAGAGAACACAGGCAACCACCTTTTTGACCTCAGCCACAGCAACTTTTTCCTAGAAACATCACCAAAGGCAAAGAAAGCAAGGAAAAAAATAAACTATTGGGACTTCATCAAAATAAAAATCATAGCAAAGGAAACAGCCAATGAAACCAAAAGACAACCGACAGAATAGGAGAAGATGTTTGCAAATGACATATCAGATAAAGGGCTAGTATCCAAAATCTATAAAGAACTTATCAAACTCAACACCCAAATAACAAATAATCCAATCAAGAAATGGGCAGACAATGGGGCACCTGGGTGGCTCAGCTGGTTAGGCTACTGCCTTTGGCTCAGGTTGGTCCTGGAGACCTGGGATCGAGCCCCACATAGGACTCCCTGCTTGGCAGGAGGCCTGCTTCTCCCTCTCTCACTCCCCCTGCTTGTGTTCCCTCTCTAGCTGTGTTTCTCTCTATCAAATAAATAAATAAAAATCCTTAAAGAAAAATGGGCAGAAGACATGAACAGACATTTCTCCAAAGAAGACAACCAAATGGCCAACAGACACATGAAAAAGTCCTCAGCATCCCTCAGCATCAGGGAAATCCAAATCAAAACCACAGTGAGCTACCACCTCACACCAGTCAGAATGGCTAAAATTAACAAGTCAGTAAAAACAGATGTTGGCGGGGATGTGGAGAAAGGGGAACCATCTTACACTGTTGGTGGGAATGCAAGCTGGTGCAGCCACTCTAGAAAACAGTATGGAGATTCCTCAAAAAGTTGAAAATAGAGCTACCCTATGACCGAGCAATCGCACTACTGGGTATTTACACTAATAATACAAATGTAATGACCCGAAGGGGCACATGGATCCAAATGTTTATAGCAGCAATATCCACAATAGTCAAACTATGGGAATCACCTAGATGTCCAACCACAGATGAATGGATAAAGAAGATGTGGTGTGTATATATATATAATGGAATACTGTGCAGCCATCAAAAAGAATGAAATCCTCCCAATTGCAATGATGTGGATGGAACTAGAAGGTATTATGCTGAGCGAAATAAGTCACCTGGAGAAAGACAATTATCATATGATCTCTCTGATATGAGGAACTTGAGAGAGAGGGTGGGGGACCATGGGGGGTAGGGAGGGAAAAAATGAAACAAGATGGGAGCGGAGGGAAACAAACCATAAGAGACTTAATCTCAGGAAACAAACTGAGAGTTACTGGGGGGTGAGGAGGGAGGGATAGAGGGCTGGATTATGGAAAAAATAAAAATTAAAAATAAAAATAAAGACGCTATCTTTCAAAGTATGGGCCATCAGCCATTATAGGCCAAAACAATAGAACTGGGTTGTTTTTTAAAGGCGACTTCCCCAAGTACCACCTCCAGACCTGAACTGCAATCTTTGGGTGAAGAAGCCCAATGATCCACATTTCTCACCAACACTACCAAGTAATTCTTTTATACAGGGGTATTGAGAACATGTTCTTAAACCTGGCTCAAGCCCCACTCCTCCTAGAAAACCCAACAATTTTAGAGCTTACTACAGGCTTAATGTTATGCTGTTCCTTGTGTCCTTGTTTACTGCAGCTTATGATTTTATTTTGTTTTGTAAGCTATCAAGTAAGGTATGGATACTAAACAACACTATGGAGAAAATGTCATATAAAACATGTGCTGCTTAATAGTAAAGAATGTGCCTCTGGAATCAACCTGCCTCCATTCATATCCCAGATGTAACACTTAGTGGCTACATGACCTTGGGCTAGTTGGTTAACCCCTCCATGCCTCCACTTCCCATCTATGAAATGGAATCATGATGCTACCAGTATCATAGGACTATTATAAGGATTACACGGGACAATTCACAGAAAGTACGAGTACTTCAAGAAATGTTGTTATTACTACTGCATGATTATCACTGTCCAAAAAACCCCTTTTATTCTACCCAGACAAATAGGGCACAAAACTAAAAAAGACTACTCTTTTAGGGCTCTTTGTCTTTTCTGTTTTCCTCTCAGTCTACAGCTATCTCGTACATGGAATAATGGACAAAACACTATTAGACACAGAAGAGAGGGCCCCAAATTTACAAGGAGTCAAGAATGAAACATCATACACAACTCTAACATTCAAAGCCTTATTCTAGGAAGCACGATCTACCTGATGGTGCTAGATCTAAAGAATACAGGGCAATTCCCATCTAATCTATGACAAATGTCAAGAATTTAGACTCTATCTCTGTTTAGAGTTTTCACCAGTCAATCTCTTAGTGGGCCTTGCCATTGTCTCAGTGGACAGTAACTTCTCAGTTTGTGGTTCCTCTACTGTTGCCCTGTGGCAGCATTTTTTCCTACTCAACACCATTTGTCAGATAACTAAACAGTATTTGATGACAAGGAGGTAATTTATTTAGTGGCCAGAGAATGGACAAGGTGTTTATGCTGTAAAGGCACATTTCTCCCCCATTAGGTCTCACAGTCAGAGTTTTATGGGGTTAGGGTGATCAAGGGGGCTGGTAAGCAAGCTGATCTCAGGGTTTTTCCAGGAGAGGGCAGGAGGCTCCTCAGAGTCTAAGTGTCATGTCTTTTCTTCCCTTGAATGGACGCAGTCCAATCTATCAGTGGATTGGTTGGTGTGTTTTTTGTTTTTACAATTAGATGGTAATGATCCCAAGGTCATCTGGAGGGTTAGCAAGGCATCAGAACTGTATTAGACTGGTGGAAAATTGGGTCAGGAGGGCTTGCTTGAAGCTTGCAACTTCTGGAATCCAGCCTTCATTTCTGGTGGCAACCAGCAGTGTAAGCAGAGCCAGAAACTGGGTTATTGTGGCTGGTTCAAAGCTTGGCAGCCAGTCCCTGGGGACGATACTAGGACATTTTGACCGACACTTCTTTTCAGGGGTCTAGACAACCTCATCACCTACCTGACTTCATTGTTTCTTTCTTCTCTCATCATCTCAACTATTCTACTGCAGAAAATGTTCAAGAAGATATATTCTCTGAAAGATTTAACAGGTCCTTTCATGAGCTTTCATGAAACAATCCAGTGGGAGCTACCTTTTCCAGCACACTTTTTTATCTTCTTGTGGGAAGATGAAAAAGGTAAATTCCATTACTCACTTATGTGGGCCTTAAGACTCTATGATTTTCTATAATCATTTATCAACTGTTTTTTTGTCCAAAGCAGTCTAGTCCATATTTTAGGTCACAGCTTACTGTCTGGCAAAGATTCTCTGGGGACTGGTATTTGTTGTGTATAACTCCCACAACGTTCTGTATTAAAAGTCAACCAAAAACCAAGATAGTATGTTGTCTTGTAATTCATACTCAGAAGCAAAATCTTTTCCTGTACACTTAAAGGGCAAGTTTTCTTTTCTGTGAGGTATTTTTTAATTCCTTCCAATTCTAATAGTCTTTTTGATAACAGATTTATTGAGATATAATTTGCATATAATAAAATTCACCCTTTTATTTTAGACTCACCTTTCTAACATGTGCAATTCAGTCTTTTTAATATATTCAGAGTTGTGTAAGGATCACTATCTAATTTTGGAACATTTTCCTCACTCCAAAAAGAAAGTCTATACTCATTAACATTCATTTTCCATTCCCACCACCCCAGCCTCTAGAAACCACTAATCTATTATCTGTCTACATGAATTTGCCTATTCCAAACATTTCAGACAAATAGGAATATGTAGTATGTGGTCGTTCAGGACTGACTTCTTTCACTTAGCATGTTTTCAAATTTCACCCACATTATAGGATGTTTCAGTACTTCATTCCCTTTATTACTGAATAATATTTTCTTTTACAAATACAGCATATTTTGTTTATCCATTCATCAGTTGAACAGTTGATCCACTTTTTGGATATTGTAGATAATGCTGCTACTATGACTATATGTGTGCAAGTTTCTGTATGGTTATGTTTTTATTTCTCTTGGGTATCTGGCTAGCTGTAGAATTGCTGGGTCATATGGTAATTTCTGTTTATCATTTTGAGAAACTGCAAAACTAATTTGGAAAGTTGGTGTACTATCTTACAGTCCTGCCAGTAGTGAAGGTTCCAGTTTCTCTACATCATCACTTACATCACAACACTACATCTCTACATCAACACTTATTTTTCTTTCTTTCCTTTTTTAATAACCATGCTAGTGAATGCAAAGTCATGTCTCATTGTGATTTTGATGTGTGTATGCTTCATATGCATATGCATAGTGAAGTAGCGCATCTCTTCACATGTTTATTGACCATTTTGTGTATAACCGTTGGGAAAATGTCTATTCAAATCTTTGGTCATATTTTAATATGGTTCTTTGTCTTTTTTTATTTGGGAGTTTTAAGAGTTTTTTATATATTCTTAATATAAGTCCCTAATAAGTTTTAAGATTTCCAGATATTTTATCAATTCCATGGGTTGTCTTTTCATTTTCTTGATGGTGTCAAAGAAGCTTTTAATTTTGATGAAGTTTTTCTTTGGTCATCTGTCATATCTAAGTAACCACTGCCTAATTTATGGTCATAAAGATTTGCTCTATATTTTCTTTTTTCTTTTTTTTTAAATTTTATTTATTTATGCCACAGAGAGAGACAGTGAGACAGAGAACACAAGCAGGAGGAGTGAGAGAAGGAAAAGCAGGCTTCCTGCAGAGCAGGGAGCCTGACACAGCCTTGATCCCAGCATCCTGGGATCAGGGCCCAAGCCAAAGGCAGGCACTTAACTGAGCCACCTGGTTTTCTTCTGAGAGTTTTATATTTTTATCTCTTACATTTAGCTTTATGATTCATTTTGAGTTCATTTTTGTCGATGGCTATTAATTAAGGGTCTAACCTCAATATTGTGCTTGGGAATATCCAGTTGTCCCAGCATCATATATTCAAGACTGTTCTTTACTCATTGAATTGTCTTCACATACTTGTCAAAAATCAATTCACCATTAAAGTGAGGGTTCGTTTCTGGTTCTAAGTCCTCCAAATTTGTTCTTCTTTTTTGTTCAAGATTAGTTTGGCCATTACAGGTTGCTTGCATTTCCATGTGACTTTTCAGATCAGCCTACCAATTTCTGCTATAAAGGCAGCTGGGCTGATAGATAGATAGATAGATAGATAGATAGATAGATAGATGATAGATAGATAGATAGATACATAGATAGATAGATAGATAGATAGATAGATAGATAAATTTCTATTCTTATAATACTTTCCAATCAATGAATGTAGGATGTCACCCCATTTATTTAGGTTTTCTTTAATTTCTTTTAATGATGTTTTATGGTTGTATATAAGTTCTACACTTCTTTTGTTTAATTTATTACTAATCATTTTATTCTTTTTGATGCTATTGTAAATGCAATTGCCTTCTCAATCTCATTTTTAGGTTGTTTGTTGCTCTTGAATACACAGAAAAACAATTCATTTCTGTATATTGTTCTTACACCCTGCAATCTTGCTGAATTCACTATTAGTGCTAAAGTTTGTGCGTGTGTGTTCCTTGGACTCTTCTATACCTAAGATTAGGTCATCTATGTCATCTGCAAATAGAGGTAGTTTTACTTCTTCCTTTCTAATCTGCAAGTCTTTTATTTCTTTTATTTGTATAATTGACCTGGCTAGAACCTCCAGTACAACGTGGAATACACACGGTGAGAGTGGATGTCCTTGAAGCATTCCTGATCTTAGAGGGAAAGCTTTAGTTTTTCACCATTGACTATGATGTTATCTGCGGTTTTTCATAGATCAGGCTCCTTGCTCGGAGGGAAGCCTGTTTTTCCCTCTCCCACTCCCCCTGCTGTGTCCCCTCTCTCACTGTCTCTGTCTCTGTCAAATAAATAAAATCTTTAAAAAAAAAAAAAAAAGAGTAAGGAAATGTCCTATTCCTAGCTTATCGAGTGTTTTCATCATGAAAAAGTGTTGGATTTTGTCAAATTTTCTATTTCTAAAGATGCTATAGTGGGTTTTTTGTCCTATATTCTAATAATATATGACATTAGTTGATTTTCCCTTTTTACAGTTTTATTGAGGTACAATTGACATACAAAAACTGTATGCATTTAGTGTATACAATTGGTTGAGGTTGGATATATGCATGTACCTGTGACATCATCACCATAATCGAGATAATAAACTTACCCATCCTTGCGTCCCTTTGTTTTTCATTTTCAGAAGTTTTTGTTTTGGGAGGTTGCTATTGTTGTTTGTGGTAACAAACTTAACATGACATCTACTCCCTTAATAAATATTCAAGTGCACAATACCATATTGCCAACTAGAGGCACTACACTGTACAAGATAACTCTAGAACTTATCATCTTTTATAACTATAACTTTATTCCCAGTAAACAACTTTCGATTTCCTTCTGTCCCCACTGCCTGGAAATGACTATTCTATCTTCTGTTTCTCTAAGTTTGAATACTTTGAATACCTCTTATTAGTGTATGTACTTGCATTCTTTGGTGACTGAGTTGATTTCACGTAGTGTAATGTTTTCTAGGTCCATTCATGTTGTTGTAGATGATAAAATTTCTTTTTTTTTTGAAGGCTGAATAATATTTCATTATATATTTTATACTTTTTTAGTTTTTAGAGACCTCTCTGACATTTTCCACAGAAGCTCTACCATTTTACATTCCCATCAACAGTGTATAAGAGTTTCAATTTTACCACAACCTTCCAACACTTATTCTCTTTGGGTTTTGGGGTGTTTTTTTTTCATAATAGCCATCCTAACATGTGTGAGGTGGTATCTCATAGTTTTGATTTCTATTTCCTTGATGATTAGTGATGTTGAGCACCTTTTCATATCCCTGTTGACCATTTGTATATTTTCTTGCAGTAGTGTTTATTCAAGTCTTTTGCCTTTCAGTTTATTTGGGGGTTTGTTTTGTGTTTGTTTGTTTGTTTGTTTGTTTGTTTTGCTCTTGACTTGTAAGACTGTAAGCATTTCTAACATATTTTGGAAATTAACTCCTCATGAGATATATGGTTTGCAAATATTTTCCTCATTTCATAGGTTGCCTCTTCACTCTATTGTTTCCTTTGATCCATTTTCATATGTTAAACAACTTGGCAATCCTGGGATAAGTCCCAGTTGGTCATGGTATAGTATCCTTTTCATACATTATTGGATTCAGTTTGTTAGCATTTTGTTGATTTTTACATTTTATTCATAAGGAATATTGACCTGTTCTCTTTCCTTTTGATGTCTCTGTTTGATTTTGGTAACAAGGTGCACTGACTTCATAGCATGAGTTGGGAAGTAATCCTCTTCAATTTCTTTTTTTGGAAGAGATTGTTAAGAATTTGTATAAATTCTTCTTTAACATTCATAGAATTCATCAGTGAAAACTTCTGGGTCTTATTAAGACATGTTTTATGGCCTAACATATGGTTGATCTGGAAATGTTCCCATGCACTTGAGAAGAATTTGTATTCTGCTATTTTGGGGTGAAGTGTTCCACAGATGTCTATTAGGTCTAGTTGGTTTATAAATAGTGTTCTTGAAGTCTTCCTGAGAAACAGTTTCCAGTGGTTCCATTTTTCCTATGACTAGGCCATACTATCCTGTTTCTTGTGTGTCTCAGAATTTTTTGTTGAAACTGGACATTTTAAATAATACAGTGTGGCAACTCTGAAAATAAGATCCTCCACCCCACAACACACACACACACACACACACACATGCACACACACACAGGAAGTTTTGTTTTTGCTGTTTGTTGTTGTTATTGCTGCCGCTATCCATTTGTTTAGTGACTTCCCTGAACTATAAATTCTGTAAAGCCTGTATTTTTGGTCTGGTGCAGCTATTGAAGTCTCTGCTCAGTTAGCCAGGTGGTCAGGTAAGGAAAGAACAGAAATTTCATTGAATGCTTTGAACCAATAAGTCTCCCAGCCTTTGCAGAGAGCCTGAGTGTCTGCGGGGGCATGACTTCAACATTCTGGCAGTTTGAAATCTGCCTCAGCCTTTACTTCCTGCCTGTGCAGAGGGTCAAGGCCAGCCAGGGATGAGAAATTAGGATGTTCCCATATCTTTTCTGGATGCTGCACAGCCCGGAGCATATGCACAGCCTTCTATAACCCCAGGAATATGTCAGAGCTTTCCCAAGCCCCCCTATACATCTCACTCCCCATATTTTACTATGAAGTTTTTTGCCCAGCCTCTCATTTGCCCCAACTGGTATTATTATCTCATGCAGCTGAGCATTAAACAATGGCTGCTGATTATTTTGCTTTTGACAAACATCCTAGAGAAAGGATTTTTTCCACTAAGTGAGCTCGAAGTTAAATCACATGGGGACAACCTCTGTGAAGGGTCTTTTACAAGGAGCTGCCAGATGGGTCAAAGATTGACAATTCTCTGGGGATGGGCTTTTATTCTTCCTCTTCAGTGCACTAGGCTGCTTTTCCCTAACTACCTGCTGGTGAGGCTGCTGGTTTTCAAGGCTACTGCAGAGTTTGGAAAGGGGATGGGAATAGAACAAGTCAGAGCTTGCTGTTCTCACAGAAATCCAGCCATTTTTCTTTAATAAGTAGCCCTCACATTGTTGCAAGCCTTTGGTTCATTTCCAGAGTTCTAAAAATGTTATTTTCACAATTGCTGCCAGTTTTTTGTTGCTTCTATGGAAGAGAAGATGTTTGGAGGTCTTACTACACCATTCCCAAAGTGCTTCTCTCTAACAGCCTTTTCAAAGAATGGTGCTTGAAATGGCCTAGCTTGAATAACTCAAAACTCAATAATAAAAAGAAAAAAAGAAAAAGAAAAACATGAAGAGCTAAATCAAATAAAACTTACTAGGGAACATAAAAAAGACTGAATAATAAAAAAATCTTATTTTTAAAAATGGGAAAAAGTTTGAACAAACACTCCATCAGGAAAGATATCTGGAAAGCAAGAAAGTGCATGAAAAGATGCTCAACACCTTTAGTTATTAGAGTAATGCAAATAAGCCACAGTGAAATACAACTACACACCTACTACAACATCTAAAATTTTTAAAGAAAGGAAGAAAAAGACTGACAATGCTAAACACTGGTGAGGACGCAGAGCCCCTGCAACGCTGCTGGTGGTTGTGCAGAACAGTACAGTCACAGTGGGAAAGTTGGGTAGTGTCTTAGAAGGTTAAAAATACCCTTAGTTGGGGCGCCTGGGTGGCTCAGTTGGTTAAGCGTCTGCCTTTGGCTCAGGTCATGATCCCGGAGACCCAGGATTGAGCCCCGCATCAGGTTCCGTGCTCGGCGGGAGGCCTGCTTCTCCCTCTATCACTCCCCCTGCTTGTGTTCCCTCTCTGGCTGTGTTTCTCTCTGTCAAATAAATAAATAAAATCTTTAAGAAAAAAAATACCCTTAGCATACAATTCAGCAATCCTACTGGATTTTGTTTTTACCCAAAGGGGAAAAAATATATATGTCCATATGAAAACTTATATGTGAATGCTTTTAACAGCCTTATTCATGATCATCAAAAAAAAAAAAAATTGGGAACAACCCAACATCTATCAACCAATGAGTAAGGTACAAAAGAATAAGCTACTGAAACACACCATGATGTGGACGAATCTTCAAGGCATTGGGCTATGAAAAGAAGCCAGACTAAGAAAGTTACATGCTGGATGATCCCCTTTACACGACATTGCAGAAAAAACAAAACCATATCACAAGACCATTTGTTAATGGTTACCAGAAGCTGGGGTTGCAAGAGCAGCATAGCTACAAAGACACATGAGGGAACAATTTGGGATGAGGGAAAGTTCAGTAAGGAAGTCACCTGATGATGTACACTCCCTGATATTCATTGAACCACACACCCAAAAGTAAATAGATTTCTGTGCTTGATCTGCATTTAATCCGTACCTGATCTATAAGACAAAAAGAATCCTTCCTGCTCTAAACATGATTTTTCTTGGTTAAATTAGCTTTATTTTAGACTACTCTCTACCAGTAGCCAATTTCTAGACATTAGTTGCTTCACAGACTATCCAGAGTTAAATTTATCCTTCAGAAGAATCTAACAATGTCTTCATGATTTGTTTGTTCACACAAAAAGTGTAAGAGAATTGACAGGAGAGAAGAAAGAAATTAATTTGACAACACAACAAGCTAAAGGTATAACTACAAGGAGATTCAATATAGCATTTTTATAGTAACAAGAAGATGAAAACAATGTTGATCAATAGCCAATCGGCTAAGTGATAATACAAAACTATATGACAGAATATTACATAGTGATCAAAATAGTTATATAATTATAGCTCAATATTTATTAATATGAAAATGTTTCTATAGTATTTTAATAGGGTGAAAACAAATTACTATACAGTATCCTAGTGTGATTTTGTTTAGGAAATGCCTGGAAAAATACCCCCAAAATGTAAATGTTGTATATATCTTAGTGTAATGATATAGGTACTTTGAATACTCCTCTTGGTTCATGATGAACAAGTGCATGATAACTCCACTACCTGTCTCAAGAGCTGTTAGCCTGAGTCTCAGCTCTAGCCTGCGTTATCTGGGTAACTGACCCCATCCTTGGTTTGCAGCTCTCAGTTCAGGAAAATCAAAAGTCCAGGCTGTGAGAGCCTAGAGAGCCTGAGGATGATAAATAAGCATTGCGTTCAAGCCTAAGTGTGCTTTACTGAACCACACACAGGAGACCTTCTGTGTGGGGGGGGCAGGGGCAGGGGGTGTATGTGAGTGTGTGGTTTCTTTCCTTTGATATCCTTTTTTTACACCAACACAGTTAAGATTCACTTGGCTCAGACGAATGGTCAGTTCACAACCAAAGTGCATGCAGAATTGCTCCATCTTCAGGTATAAAAGTCTGGGCATGGAAGGAATCACTGAGCTTCCAGAAGTTTTCATATAACCAGTAGTCACTTGGATTTCTCACCCACAATAGTGTGCCTACTGTGGAGGTCCTTTTTAGGTGACCTGGATAATGTTGCTATGCCCTCTTTCTATGACCTCTAGATAAGTAAATCTTGTTGGATTTATCCAAATGTGATCTGTGTCTGGTCAATCTGAACCTACTACAATTGACATTTATTAATTCAATTAGTTTCTATTTGGAAATAAAAAATATAGAAAGAAGAAATAAAGAGAGAGGAGAAAGAAAAAGAAAGAAAGAAAGAAAGAAAGAAAGAAAGAAAGAAAGAAAGAAAGAAAGAAAGAAAAGGGAAGGAAGGAGGGAAGAAAGGAAGGAAGGGAGGGAGGAAAGAAGGACGGAAGGAAGGAAAGAAGGGAGGGAGGGAGGGTGGGAGGGAGGAAGGAAGGAAGGAAAAGGAAAAAAAGAAAAGGAAACTATTTAGTGAATCCATAACATCTTTCAAAGCAAATAAAATGAAAAAGACAACCTGCTGGTTATAAGTCAGAAAGTCTTCATGAAATTAAAATCAACACATCTCTTTGAACAATGAATTCTATGCCCCAGGCTTATTATCTGTCTGGTATAATTCATTATATTTTTCTATTATAGAATTGATTAAGTTATACAAAATTTGTTTAACAAAGAAACTTCCAAGTATAAAACAACCTCTGGAGAAAAAGTTTTTTAAAATAATGTTCTTTATAAGACATCCTAAAAGCTAAGTATAATCTAATAAGCAGATGTGGAAAACCGGTTGTGACATAAACAATCCAAAGTTATTGAAAGGACACAATAAATCAGCTGAGAAGGAGCAAGAATCTGAGTTAGAGAAACCACTTACATCCGCACCCAGAGCCATCATGGTAAGATGGAAGTTTATCTTCCTTTTTAGTGTCTGCTTACACAGTGAGTCTTGTAAAGAAAACTGAAAACATACAAACATCCACATAAAAACACATACATTAAAACAAACACACAAAACCAAATTACAGATGCCTACCCAATTATATTTCCTAGTGGAACTGAATAGTAATCAACTCTAATCAAATAATTAAGAACATAGGATGTAAAACATGCCAAATTTGTCTTGATCTCAGATCCAGCACCTTTTAAAGTGCAGACATGATTACTGCCTCATTTACATATTATGAGTCATATTCCAACTCCACAGAAGCCTGGAAAACTGGGTAGCTACCGCACTGAAATTTAAGTGCATGCCATGTTTAAAGAGGCAACACAGGGAGACCATCCTTCCACATAACCTAGTACTTGAGAAGAGTCTTGTCTCAGAAAATCAACGAAATAACCTAGAGCTTTTATCTGCCCAGCATTCATTATACCAAACGCTTTTAGCCATGGCAATCATACCTCCCAGATTTTCAAGATAGGTCCAGTTTTCCCTGTTCCATGATTACATGTCTTATCCTGCTTTTTAGACTGAAAAATACAGTCTTCCTAATGATAGCATTAAAGACGGGGGCTGTTGGAAGACCAGAACAGTACAAGCTGGCAGAGAAGTAAAATGGAAGTCATCCTGTACCTAGAAGCTCAAAGGAGTGAAATCATATTAGCCTCACTGTAGTCAAAGCTTCGAACATACACAGAACTTTCTCTAGCAGAACTGAAAACTGTAGATCTAAGTATATTAACAATTTTACATAGGTGTTAGAAGATTGAAAAGCATGCTTGTAGTATTCATGTTACAGAAATCAAGAGCAACAGTGTCCAAACTTTTTGATCACATATCCATCCCCTTGGGAATAATGTTTGAATACTCACTTCCAATACGTGTATATTTATTTATTTCTAAATATATACATGTACTACTGTCCTTCACTACTATTTTTGACATAATATACTTTGGATGAGCTTGATCATTAACAATGGTCTGTTTTTTAAACTCGTCTTGATGGTTTCAAACTGCGATTGTTTCGTGGTATGACTGATGAGTTAAAATTAAGACCGTAAGAGCATCAGTTACAATTTCTTGGTAGTTCCCTGGTATTACCAGTTTATCTCCAATCCAAAATTCTTTGCTCAGAATCTTTTTAAGCTACTTGCTCATTTTGTGAGAGTTCTTATTTGCTTCTAATTAATCCATTTAATCCATGGATCCACTTAACTAGGTACATCTGAACTGGAAAATACTACAACATTCTAGAGAGAGCATGAGAGTGAAGGCACTGAAACATGGAATCCCAACACCACCCATCTCATCCACTTGTGATATATGACAGGTGATATGTACACTAAGGAAAAGAGCCAATGCCAATCTGCATATTAAATTTTAGTAAAGCTTAATTTCTTTCTCACATATGTAAGACATGATAAATGTGAATGGAAGTTCTAGTATTTTCTACATGAATCTTAACAGATTGTCTCATTTACCTACCCCCCCACACAATGTACACAAGAGTAACTCTTAACAGAAGACTCAAAATAACCCATAATAATTAACTGATTAATACTGAGTTCCAGGTAAGAGGACCTATATAAGTATTATAAGGAAAGGGCAGGTCACTAGGTTACCTCAGACTAAACAACAAGACAAAACACTCAAATACTGAAGAACTAGCCTCTATATGATGTCAGTCCAATAGACCCATCATCCTGGTATCTAAACTTCACACTTTCCAGAACCATTCTATAGGAAACATAGTAACATCCCTCCAGGATATTATCCTTAGTGACATCCCAATATTTCTTATTTACCTTCATTACTTTCTATACTCCCCATTGGTACCATATTCTTCCTAAATAGTGAATATTTTAAAAATCCATTTCTCAACTAAAAGAATCCCAGGTTCGTACACTTTGGGACACTCTCCAAGATCACACTAACAGACTGTTCATCGAATTCTCCATCAACCTACCCACAAAGTCCTGGGTCATGTGCTCTCATACATGGACACTGTCCAAAGTGGTCACCTATTACCAACTAATTTAGGTCCATCACACTCCTTTGAATTTTCCCATTTCCTTCAGTCCATCATATTCTTCAGTTTACAAGACATCTAAGACAGGTTATTTTATTGCTTAAACAAATTCAAAAAGACGCAGAAAGCCACTCAGTCTTACATTTACATCCCTTTTTGGTGCTCTCAGGTATCACCATATGCCACTGGCCCCAGAAAGGATCATTTATCCCACATCACTGTCTACACACATGATGTAGTCAGGAGTGCTGCCAGAGCCCACAATTGCTAACTTTGAAACACCTGAACCTGCTCTGAACCTTCAGTGCAATCACTGAATTTGAGTTTTTTTCCAGCCTTATCAAGGTATGATGGATAAATAAAAATTGTATATGTTTAAGGTGTACAATGGGATGATTTATGTATATATTATGAAATGATTACCATAATCAAGTTGATGACCACATCCATCACCTCACACAATTATCTTTTTTTCTATGTGGTAAGAACAATTAAGATCTATTCTATTAGTAGATTTCAAGTATAGAATATAGTACTGTTAACTATAGTCACCATGTTGTACATTAGATAACCTGAATTTATTTATCTCATAACTGTAAATTTGTAGTATTTGATCAACCGCTACACCCCAACTCCTGGCAACCATTATTCTATTCTCTGCTTCTAGGAGCTCAATGTTTTTAGATTCTATATATAAGTGAGATCATATATCAAGTATTTGTTTTGTTGTGTTTGGCTTTTTTCACTTAACATAATGTCCTCTGTGTTCATTCATCTTGTCACAAATGAACAGATTTCCTTCTATTTTTAATAAGTGAGTAATAGTCTATTTTGTGTATTTATAAATAAATTGTGGTAGGGGCACCTCATTGGCTCAGTTAGTTAAGCCTGTGCTTTCAGCTCAGGTCATGATCTCAGGGTCCTGGGATCAAGCCTTGCATTGGGCTCTGCGGTCAGTGGAATCTGCTTCCCCGTCTCCCTCTGCCCCTTCCTCTGCTCATGCACGCTTTCTCTCTCATATAAATAAATAAAATATTTTTTAATTTCATTATTCACTCATCTATCATTGGACATTTAGGTTGTTTTCATATCCTAGGTATTTTGAATAATGCTACAATGAACATGAGAGTGCAGATATCTCTTCAAAGTATTGATTTAATTTCCTTTGGATATACACCTAGAGTGGGATTGCTAGATCATATGGTTGTGGTATTTTTAACTTTTTGACAAAACTCTGTATTGTTTTCCATAATGGCTGCATGAAGTCACATGCTTGTATGTGCTATGAAACCTCCTTGAGCAGTCAAGCCTTTTAGAAGCTTCCTGAGGTGTTCCCCCACACCCCAAAATTATGGATAAATAAAGCAAAATTCTATCAAAAGACATATCTGGCTCCTAATGAGTAAGAAATAAAAAGTTTAACTTCCTTTAAATACCTGAAAAAAACCAGCATAAACCAAATGTCATTGTATACTGCATAGAGAAAATGCTGGGTACAGCTTCTTGCCATAGGGAGTAAAAAAGCTGATCTTTGGGGCGCCTGGGTGGCTCAATAGTTAAGCGTCTGCCTTCTGCTCAGGTTATGATCCCAGAGTCCCAGGATTGAGACCTGCATCAGGCTCCTTTCTCAGCGGGAAGCTTGCTTCTCCCTCTCTCAGTCCCCCTGCTTGTGTTCCCTCTCTGGCTGTGTTTCTCTCTGTCAAATAAATAAACAAAATCTTAAAAAAAAAAAAAAAAAAAAAGGTGATCTTTAAAGCCCATCCAATATGGATCATTAAGTTATTAAGCAATGATTTTGAGATGTTGTTTGAAGAAGGCTTTCTGGGCTTCATAAAACATATCAGAATGCAAAATGAGACAAATCTGTTTCTAGCCAGGACTCAAGAAAAAAAACTACTCTTGTCACCAGTGAAGATTTTTAATTGTCTCTCTCAGTCCCTCAGCACAGAAAACTCTTAGTTTCCACACAGAGAACAAAAACCTCAGAAAGAATCATCACAACATACTGAGCCTCACTGAGGCTTTGTCATTAACAAAGTGGTCATTTTTCCATAGCCTGTTTAACAGAAATAAATTCTTCTAGAGGAATCACTTGGTTAATAGGTGATTCACTAATGTTTAAGGAAAGCCCAGGACACAGTGATAAGGGGCCTGAAACAAGAGGTAGATGGAGAGGCAGACATCCCAGGACACGGCACTGGGATGCAAAGAAAAGGATCTGGACAACATAGAAGAAACTGTATTTTTAACCCTATGGTTCAGAATTATCACCTCCTCTTTATGAAGAAGGAGCTGGAAATTTGTTTCAAAAATACTACCTAACCTTATACTGGGTCACATATCAATGCCTGTGGTAGACTGTTTATAGATCACATTAATTCAGTCAATCTCAACAAATACTTTATTATTTGATTTAAAGAACCCTTCCAGATAGGATGATCCACAGAGTTGTATAGTAGATGAGCCAGTGCACTATTCTATCTCAAGGCTGGGCAAACCCAGTCAGGGAGAAGCCCTCATGAGCATGGTCTTAGGCTGAATTTCATCTAAGTGTGCTATCATTTACACTTAGAAAATAACTTTCAGAAAATAAACTGTAGGTATAAATGAAAAACCAGTACAGAAGTACTTAACACTGAGAAAAGTCTTTTGATACTGGTTTAATGTGTTGGTGACATATGGCAGAAATATGCTTATAATTCATGTTCTGGTCAAAAAAAATGCTCATGAAAAATGTAACTTTAAATAGCAACTGTCCTCCACCCTCAGGAAGGGACAGGAAAAAATTTGCTTCAGATAATATAAGTTATATATTGCTAGTCTTGATCTCAAACATTGTATATGCTTCAACTGAAATAAAGACATCTTTTTAAATTTGGAATCAGAGCCACTTACTTTCAGAAGAAATAAAAACAAGAAACAAACCAGACATTAACTCTCCACTAACTTCTGCAGGTCATCATTCATCTAACCTTGGACACCCCATCAGGACAGTCTTACCTTTTAGGCCACAAAGATGTTGAGTCTAAGGCTTTGGGAAGCAAAAACACAACCTCTTCTGGGACCCTCTTCTTTTCTAAGGCTTTTCCTGGGCATCCGGCAACCATCTCCACTAGGAACCCTCATCTACAGTAGTGTTGGAACATTCTTCACCTACTGCACCAACTGCAACAGAAAGTTTCAGGGAAAAAAACCCTCTCATTTTAAAAGAAAAGATGGTATTCACGTGATTTAATTATTTAGTGATATAATGACTTAATGTTTAAATTTAATGTAATATCTAATGCCAGTCATAAAATTATACTTTATAGGAAAGAGATTTTCAATCTATACTAGTTGGCATTATATACTAAACACTACCAAAACATATACAAGAGAATATTTATTATAATGGTTTATGTTAAAGTGAGTCACATGAGTACCTAGAACCAGAAGTTACTCCCAAAGAAAGCAAATTAGCAAGACTTTCATATGATTTATAAACATGTTGTCAAATTCCTAATGTCTTCCAAAAAAAAAAAAATAGCCTTTAAGACTCTGTATAATTCAGAGGTCTCTTGGTTACAAAAGAAAAAAAAAATCAAGCCAGGTTAAGTAGACCATTTATGAACTCCAAAGAGATCACCTGACCAAACAATGGGATCTGCAGGGCTATAGACAACCAGAACAACTTGGCCACAACCTGGAAAAAATTCTCCCCTGCCTCTTTCTCTCTACTGAAGGTGGCTAAATAAATATAAAGAAAAATTTATGCAACTAAAAACTCTTGATACAGTGTCTATTAAATAATGCTCAGAGAATACATTTAGCTAGATAAAATCTCTCCTCATTCACTTGTTAACTATACCTATATTGATTTTCTATGCCTTCACTTTTAATCATTCATTACATACACCTCCATATATTTTTTAATCAATTCTCCATCTCTAATGATATCTAGATGGTAATACACTCTCCCCAAACTCACTTACCACCACATAGGTCTTTGAAGAAGAAATACACTACACTTCAAAGCTTTAAAATAGATATGTGTGTGTGTGCGTGCGTGCACATGAGTGTGCACGTATAAGACTTAGAACATTGTGTCTTTGAAGTATTTGAGAGATTTGTAGTAAGACAAAAATTTTTCCTTTTATTAAAAGAAATCCTTTTCTCTGAAGTCATTCTTATTTCCTCAAGAGCTAGGGGTTACTTACCTACCAACACCTCAACCCACAAAAAGTCGCAATAGGGTTCCTTCTCTAGCCTGGCATGTGGAACACGATGGCCCAGTGAATCCTGGACTGGTGCCACTAAGCCCTAAATACCCCCATGTCATTTATTTTCTTGACATCCTGGTAATAAGTGGGATGTGTCACGTAGGGCTTGTGAGAGCCCTCTTCGGTCAGAGCTTCACACTGTGACAACCCAGATGGGCCAGTGAGTCTGGGACATAACAAGAAAAGCCAACAAGCTAGAAGCACTGACCTGTGCCTCACATGTGCTCTGCTCAGAGAACACGGACAATAAGACTCCCTGGGAAGACAGCCCACCCAGTCAAAACAACGCCCACAAAGTTAAAAAAATAAAAAATAATAATAATAAAAAACCTCAAATGTTTCTCACAGACAATGGGGACCTGTACAGGAGCCTCTTCTACATCATTTGGAGTTCAAAAGCCACACTAACCATAGTCCACTCTGATGGCCTCAGGCTGACAATAGTCATGGAAAGGAGACAGCTTCATTATGCCCTGGATGGTGATCTCATGAAGATTGAAAAAAACAGGCCAACTAGTAGGGTGTAAGGATGACTTTTTCTGAACATGGTCAGAGTTAAAATGCAAGCATTAACAGGGAGCCTAATCAGAAACTGCTGGACACGAAGAGAAAGCCAAAAGAAACGCAGATAATTGTAGTCTGGTTTACTTCATGTAATGCCTCCCATCGCAGACAGAGCCAGTGCAAGACTGCACATGATGTCCACGACGAAGAGGCTAATGAATCTGAGTATAAATTCCTTGAAGACAGGAGCCAAAGAATTTCTTTCTTATTTTGTAAATGACATAAAACATCTATAGTGTGGTGGTCAATTAAATGTGTCAACTCGGCTGGGCTAAGGGACGCCCAGATAGCTGGTAAAACATTATTTCTGAGTGTATCTGTGAGGGTGTATCTGAAAGAGATTAGCATTTGATTAGGTAAAGATCATCCTCATGGAAGTGGGTGGGCATCATCCAATCTACTGAGGGCCTAAATAGAACAAAAATGGAAGACGAGGGGAAAATTTGCTCCCTTTGCTCCCTTCACTTGAGATGCAACGTCCATGGTTCTCAGGTCTTCAGATTCAGAATAGGACTTACACCATTGGCTCCCTTGGTTCTGAGGCCTCTGGACTCAGATTGCACCAGTTTTCCCCAGCTTGCAAACAGAAGGTTCTCAGCCTCCAGAATCACATGAGCCAATTCCTATTATAAATGTCCTCATATATAACTACATATCTACACATATTGGTTCTGTTTCTCTGGAGAACCCTGGCTAATATACATAGTGTTCAAATATATTAAATAACACTGATCTAATAACTGGAAAACTGCCTTTTCCCTGCAATGTTCAAATTAAGTCAATTCACTGGACTGCTTCATTATGAAAAAAGATGGCAAATAATCAGAACAGATTACTAGCATAATGCAGCAAAGGCAAAAACAATATGATGAGTTTAATATATTTAAAAGTATCCAACAAAGATTTTTTCACATGTTTAAGGTAAAGTAGTAAAAATGAAACAGATATTTCTAAATAACTCCTTTTAAAAATCTAAGCAACGGGGAGGAGGTGGAGGAGGGGAAGTGTTCCTTATCAGATGACAAAACCATTCCTACTTGGCGAAGACAAGCTCAGAGGAAGAGGAGTTTTCAAGGACAAACACCACTCTTTTTTCTCCCTCACATACCAATTACGTAGTTTTTAGACTTGTGAGTAGAGAGATCCCTTGACAAGTGGGCACTATCCCTGCACCAAGGGCAAATTTTCCCCATGGTCACAGTTAAGGGGACTGCCAATTACAGATCTTTCTCAGACACCCTTGTGACTGCAAAGAAATTAGCAACTGAGCAGGGAGGTGCAAGACAGGGAGATTGATGACCCCTCAAGCCTAGTAGCCAAGCACGTTGGAAAGGGAAAGAATGAGGTTGCAATATGAACAATGCAAAAGGTTTTTAAATGGGGGCTTTTAACATTTGAAAAGCTTTGATGTTCAATTTCAGTTCAGAGCTATCCTCTGTAACAGCACTGTCTGACAGAAATAGAATGCAAGCCACACATGTAATTTAAATTTTCTAGAAACCACAGTTAAAGAGGTAAAAGAAACAGATTAAATTAATTTTAATATTACATTTTATTTAACCCAATATGTCCAACGTGTTATCATTTAAATATGCAGCAAATAGAAAAAAACACCAATGAGGTATTTTACATTGTTTTTACATGAAGTCTTTGGAATCTAGTTTGTATTTTACATTTACAATACATCTCAATTTGGGTTGATAGTCAGATGTCAAGGGCTCAGTAGGCACATGTGGTTCGTGGCTACTACGTTAGACATTATGGCTCTATAGGCACCCTATGAATATTCATTCACCCATTCATTTGACTAATATATAATGAGTGCCTACTCTTTGCCAAACACTGTACAAGGCATTAGGGATACAGCAGTGAAAAGAAATAACACATCTCTGCTCTAATAGCGCTCAGAGCTTGTCTTCTTGGCAAGAACATAGATATTAAGCAAATAATTATCCAAATATTTGTAAAGTGTGATAAAGGAAATGTATAAAGTACTCCAAGAGTATGTAATCATGTGGGCCTAAGAGTGAGGAAGGAGCAATCAAAGGAATATTCATGAAGAAAGGGACATCTAATCTGAGATTGGAAGGAAGAATAGAAGTTGATCAAGCTTGGGGGCTAGACGAAGGGACAGATGAGAAGAAGAGTAGTCCAGGAAACTTGAGAACATCAGGGGAACAAAAAACAAAAATTAAAAGAAAGCCCATGAGCTGAGAACATAATGCATAAAGGAGAGAATAGAAAAAAATGAGATCAAAGAGATAAACAGAAATCAAGCCCAATCAAGAATGTGAGCTTTTATAATAACAGCAAACAGCAGCTTGGAGATAATGTTAGACAGAGGTGTGATATGATCAAATTGCATGTTCAGAAGATAAATCTGGTTGCCAAAAGGAAAACGTATTTGAGGTTATGTAGAGTGAATGTTAGGGGACCATGTAGGAGGCTTCAGCAGCAGCCCAGGAGAAAGATGGTGCTGGTTCAAAATTAGGATGGTAGAAAGAGATGTAAGAAATCTCTAGGATTTAGATTCAGTGGGATCTGATATCAATGATGTTGGATGTGAATAATGACGGGCAGGGATGCCAGCTAGGTTTCTGACATGAACAACCAAGTAAATGGTAAAGCCATTTGATAAGCTGAAGACATCATGAAAGAGCAGGTTTGGGGTATGAAAACATGAGTTCTGTCTTGAACATGTTCATTTTGAGGTGCCTATAGTATATCCAAGAAGAACTGTCATTTAGACAGAAACATGGACTAACTTCGAGATTCATTGGCAGAAAAATCTAAAGCCACGGGAACAGATGAAATCACCCAATGCTCAAATGTCAAGTGGAAAGAACAGATGGCTGAGTCTTGAGAGTCTTTACCATGTAAAAATTAAATAGACAAAAAAGACCCCAAGATGGCTCATAAGTGACCAGGGAAGTCAGGGGACAAATGTACCCCAAGAATGATAGGACAGGGAAGCCAAGAAGAGTGTTTTCTAGGAAGAAGGAGTGAATGGTAAATATGTGCAAAGTTCTTAAAAAGTCCAGGAAGAAGTTCAATGGGCAAGTCACAAGATGACCTTGAAGAGCAGTTTAAATGGAGTGGCGGGGGCAGCTGGATCTGAAATGGAAACAATACAAATGAACACCTCCGACAGTCTGGTCATAACAGCAAGGCGAGAGGCTACAACATCACCTCTGGCTTCCATTCTCTCTCTGTTACCCTGCTTCTATCAAAATCTGACCCACTGCAGAACCAGCTCTGACACATGCGTACTTATAGCTACTCATGAAAGGTCTGTAGCTATAGCCAAGCAAACGTAATACCCACAGCAGGGAAGGAAACTAAACATTAAATGACAAATGGCTATTTATCATCAAAAGATTCTTCCTCTTGATGAACTCCCAACTGAAAAATAATTGGCACTGTGGTCAAAAGAGTTTCATAAAAAGTCCTTCAGCTGCTAAGGAACTTCCAGTCTACACCACTCTACCCAGGTGAATACTCCAAGCCTGTGGTAATATTCATTATGCACTATATTCCTATCACAACCACAGGAGAGAAAAATGTCCATGGGCAGCTGACAGAAGGCACAGAGTATGGAGAAAGAGAGATGGAATAAAATAATTATCACATTTGAGAACCAAAGAGCAACCTGTCAATTCATTTCTAAGATTCTTAGCAGATTGTCTTGTGGTCAGAAAAGCTATAGTTTTCATGGATTTCAAAACCTCAAAAGACAGCATAGTGGAAAAAAGAAGTTGGATCTCAGATCTGCCCAGACTTAAGCCCTGCTGTTCTTACTCAGTGCTTAGGCAGTCACTTCCACAGGCTGAGCCTCTGTTTCTTTATCCAAAGATAAGGGGGGGGGGGGGCATCTAATAATATCTCCCTTAGTTTTGTGGGAAAATTAAATGGGACAATGCTTAGGAGAGAAAATGTTCAAAGGACTATCTGGCATTTAATAGTTAAGACAGTTAATAAAATGTCTATTTCTTCCCACAAGAGACTTTTTATCCTTCTGACTTTTTGATCAAAATGCCCTTTTTTTAATAATATATTTTATTTTTTCAGTGTTCCAAGATTCATTGTTTATGCATCACACCCAGTGTTAATGCACATTAAATGGGGGCACCTGGGTGGCCTAGTCAGTTAAGCACTTGGCTCTAGATTTCAGTTCAAGTCATGACCTCAGGGTCTTGGGACTAAGCCCTGTGTCAGGCTCTACGCTCAGCAGGGAGTCTGCTTGTCCCTTTTCTTATGCACCTCCTCTCCCCCACCAAACAAATAAACTCTTTAAGTGTGCATTAAATTGCACAAATAGGATATGTGTGCTGCACTTAACATCTCAGCGAAAGAATCTATGTGAAAGTTAGAAGATGTGCAATAACAAAACAAGTTATTATGTCAACATGTTCTGAAGAACTTAGGGAAATCCTAAAATCACACCAGTGATTATTAACTGACAGATGGGTAAATATAACAGATGGCCTATGACATTATCATTTCAGTCTTTCACGAAAAGAACGAGGTACTGTACCCTCTATTATAGGTCCCTCCCAACACAAGGAGATTTCATCATTAATATCCTTCTTCACACAAGACGAACTAATGTGATTTTCCCACTCCTGCATTCCCACTTCAGAACCACAGTTAAATGATTAAAGAAAAAAAGTATTTACCATTACAGGAAACATTTTTTTAATTTTATTTCATTCAGTGTTTTAGAGATTAGTGGGCCTATATTCTACTTCGTTATTCACTATCCATATATTCCTTCCTCATCTATTATCCTAGATTTTAAACTTCAGATCATTCTAAATATCAAGGTCAGCTGGAATGGTCTGAAAGAAATCTCTCACATCTCTAGAGGAGGCATTTTCTAAAGCAATGCTCATCCTCCTTGTTCTCTGTACACAGTCAGTGAAAGTCACCAGGCTTATCCAAGATCTTGAAACCCTTTCACTCTCCCCTTCAGAGTTAAATGTTCATCAAATCTAAAGTAATTTTTTATAATAAATCAACTAGTAGTTCAATGTACTTTACAAATTGCCTTTGACCCTCCTCCCAACCAATTGTACTCAGAACAAAGAGCAAGGAGGGACATGCCCTTCTGAAGGCCACTTTTGTCATGATCCACACCAGTTGGAAACCCCGATGACGAGAACTGAATTAAGAACAAATTCTCACATGCTGAAGTCAAGGATTCTCACCATCTGGCCCACCTCATCTTCCACATCTCCCTCATAGAAACTTGACAATTTCATTGACGTTAGCTACTAGCCATTACCCAAAATACCCATCACTCTCTTGAGTATATATACTCAAGCATCTTGTACTTTATAAATGTTGCCACCTTTGTCTGGCTTGGCTTTCTGCCACCTCCACCTATTCAAGGCCCAGTGCAAATGCCCCCTCCTCCATGAAGTTTCCAGATCTACACAGCCAGAAATGAGTCCTCCCTCCACTGAATGGCCACAGCTACTCAGACTCTACCCATTCCATGGTGCTTTGTACATACCAGGTTTAACTATCCTTATGTGTCGATATAATCCATCTGTCCTACAAGCCTGTAAGTTTCTTAATAACAAAATTATGCCTAAATGTTAAAATAATTCTTAACAAATAATAAGTGCCATACAGATAATAAGTGTTCAAATACATACTAATCTTTGTTTTAAAAGTCTTAGCAAATGCTCTATATCACATATTTCTCCATTTCCAATTTGCCTAACAATCAAGGACTATGCAAAACGATGGGCAAAGCCAAGGTCCTTTTAACTAGCTTCCAAACTTTGCATCACTTACCACTTAACTCCAGTCATCAGAACATCCAGAATTCATTATACTATATAATAAGGATTTGAAATTGGAATGGAAATTCATTTTCAGCCTATAGGCTGGTCCTTTAGGTCCTGACATTTTTATTGTGACAATAAAATAAACATTTTCATCATATGAGAAAACATCCGTCCTTCTATGTACTATATACAGAAATTGCAGAGCCCATTACCAGCTACCATCAGAAAAACAGAGTTTATTATTAGGATGGTGGCTGCTTTCCATGACCCTATTTAAAGAAAAGCTCCTGAAAACCCACTCACTGAGGAGGACAGGATTTTAATAACTTGAAGACCAGCACGATCTATAATCATTCTTCCGTTTGAACCTTTGTCACATTCACCACGTACGAGATTTTTCTTCCTGTCTAAGATACTTTCCTCCATCACTTCTGAAGATTACTAAACAAAATGCTCTCCTTGTGCATCACTTTTTGAAGGGTTTGATACTTTTAAGAGAGGAAAGGACTCTGCACCTTTCTCTAGAAGAACTGAAGCCAGTGAGATTATTTTCCAGGATTTTTCTGACAGCTCACCCTTCACATCAGAGGCAGAGCCCCAACTGGCTTGTGTAAAAGCAAATGCAGAGGATGACAGCTTGGGCCTCTACTAAAGAGCTGTGCTGTGGAAAAATGCAGCTGCTATTGCTGGACAGATTCTAGGGAAAGGGGGCCAGCACCCAAGAAGTCAAAGTTCCTGAACAGCAGGTTGATTTTCAGCTAAATCCTACAATTTGGAAAATCTGTTTCCAGTTTTAAAAAAAAATAGATGGCAGACTGAAAAGACTAGATCCTTAAAAGGACATAAAATATAGACAAAGCATGAGTAGCTTTCAGGTTCGAATTTTAATGATGTTTTGAAGCCAAGATGATTGTGTTTACAGGAAAGCAGCACCCACATGGTTGTGGCCTAACAGCCGTACTTACCAAAGCCAAAGCTGCAAGACCACACTGCGGAGAGGGTGAACCGCTGGAAAGGAGGCAAACGGTACAGACATGATCCTGTCCCCTCTTCCCTGCCACTTTTCATGGCAAGACGCTCCAAGCAGGAAAATTTAAAGTGTCATAAAGCACCGCTACCCTCTATGATCTCTTTCGTTGTTCCATTATTCTTGAATAAATTGAAAGAGGCCAGAGTTTGTACAGGCTTTTGTGCCCCACACCTCTAGAAAAATTCACAGAGCTTGACCAGAATGCAATGTTGCTGCTAAATGATAAAGGGATAATTCTAATTAAAAGGGTAAGCCGTTAGGGGACTGAGCACCTCAGGGCTTATTCGCAAGACCTAAGGCCTTTTATTACTAGATTTATATATCCCCATACCACCTAGATCAAAAGTGAGCGAAAGTCATTTCCACATAATGACTCTCTGGTAGCCTATGGATAATGAATTTGTTATCTCCACCCATCTCTCATTAGGAAGGGATTGGCGCCTTTATAAACATAGTGCAGAGTGGCTAAACTTTGTATCAAGCTTTTATGAAGAAAGGGCTGGACAGAATTTCCCAGGGCTTCAGGGAAAGCAGATTCTAACCTCATCATCATTGGCTGGGTTTGGTAAATTTAACCTTGACACACTTCCATTTCTGAAGATGTAAAACAGGAATACCCCCGCTAACAGCCCATCTCCGAAAGAGTCTTTGTCAGAGTTAATGACACTGGGGTGTACTGTAAGAAAAATGTACAAATGGAATCCACAGCTATATTTTTCTGTTGTTCTATGACCCTGACCAAGCGTGGTAAAGACAATGATTCAATAAGAAAAAAGAATGCGGCAGTTTGTTACTGAGAGTGAGCAGTGATATCCTGATATAGTACATGGACTTTTGGGGTGAAGGTGGCTGTTCATCCTCCCTCATGGCACCCAAGCTGCAAATCCATGGCTCTGAATTCTGATCAGGAAAATTTCCCGGTCGCCAGGGCCACAAGGACTACGTCAAAATGCCTTCTAAGAGGGGCATGTGAGGAGTTAGTGAATTATATCCACTCTCCTGTTTCCCAATCTGGTGTATAACTTTTGATTGCTTGAATGCTACTTCAGTAGTAAATAGCAGCAAAAACCAAAGCAAGCCTTAACAAAGTCCAAGTCACTATTCTCACCAACCTCCAAACCCAAACCAATGTGTATCACCCACTCTAGCTCACCAGGTCAAGACAATCTGTACATTGCCAAAGCCATGAGGACAACTTTGTCCTACACCAAGTGTTGCTTGACATGAGTGGTTCTCTAACCCGGCTACACATTAGGATCACCCAGAGGGCTCTTAAAATCCAGAGGCCTGGCAGCATCTTGACTGAGTCAGAATTCTAGGGCTGTGGTATGGCTTTTCAAGTCTTCCCTAGGTGATTCCAAAGTGTTCTCAAAGTTGAGAACCACTACTGTTGAATATCTTTCCATCCTACTGCAAGAGTTTAGTTCTAGGATAAACAACTCATCCATGTTTGCCCTACTTTCTCAGTTTAAGCACTGAAAGTCCCACATCCCAGAACATTCTCAGTCCCAAACAAACCAGGACAGTGGATCAGTCTAGTTCTGAACCCAATCTTTTCGATAATTGGGTTTCAACCCATCAAAAAGAATGTTCTTTTTATTCTTCACACTTGCCACTGATGATCCATCTCAAATCAAAATCCTCTGTTTCTTACCTACTCCATATATGCTCTTTATTTTGAATCTCATTCCCCATCCAAAGAGCTTAGGAGGGGTGCCTGGGTGGCTCGGGGGGTTAAAGCCTCTGCCTTCCGCTCAGGTCATGATCTCAGGGTCCTGGGATTGAGGACCGCATTGGGCTCTCTGCTTAGCAGGGAGCTGCTTCCTCCTCTCTCTTCCTGCCTCTCTGCCTACTTGTGATCTCTCTCTCTCTCTCTCTCTCTCTCTCTCTCTCTCTCTCTCTGTCAAATAAATAAAAATCTTTAAAAAAAAAAAAGAAAAAAAAAGGGCTTAGGAGAAAAATGTCTAAGACCCAAGGGAAGTGGACTCATAAGGAAGGAATTACCTGAAAAAGCAGATGAGCTGATTCAGAACCCCTTAAACTCCTAGATAATCCAAGGTCAATGATCAGTATAAAGCCCATAGTACATCTAAGTAAAGGAAGTTACTTGACTATTAATTTGCTTTCATTTTGGAATTTACACTCATTTCACTATAAATAACTCTGTCTCTCAAGTAACTCACTGCTGAAGAAAAGCAAAAACAAAAATAATACAAATGGTGGACTGATGGGTCAAGGAGTACTGAATAAGACAGAAAAAAACAGTGAAGACTAAAAGTAATCTCAAAATTTTATAAGAAAATAAAATACAGTCCTCTCTTTCAATAAAACTAAACAATCAAAAAAGAACTGGAAGAAACTTTCAGCACTCATTCTGGAACATTCTCAGCCAACATGAAGACCTGACATGGTCAATTTTATATAGGTTTAAATCTATTATGATTATAATTCTCCAGAAAAGGTAACCAGAGGTGCATTAAAATTTCATTTTATTTTCAAATCTACTTGGGAAGACTAAACAGCTATCCTCTTCATTTCATCCAAGGGATGAAAAAAAAAAAAAAAAAAAGAATATCACCACATCAGGCTTAAAGATATCTAAGAATAGTTAACTTCCAGTTTCCTTTTACTTCTTACTGAGCAGTGGATTTTTAAAAAATGGTGAGAGTTGTTGCCACTTTATATCATACCTCCAAGAGACCAATCACATAGGTTGTAGTTCCTACATGATTGGGTCTTTTCTGAAATCAATTCAGTTTAAACAGGAACCATTTCCAGATTATGGTTTCAGAGGTGTCCTGGAGCTTGTGTCCTAGCTTCCAATGGCTGATTGCTGAATTTTGTGAGCTGGTTCAGTCAGACTGGTAGCTTGAAATAAGCAAGATGGGAGTATTTACACCACAGTGATGGGCAAGAGCAAGAAATTGGAGTTGGGGGAGTTTCCTCTTTTTTTGAAAGCTGGTTGTTAAACACTTACCAACATGCCACTTATTCTAGCTCACTTATATTGAGTCACGTAGATTTTTTAAGTGAATTCTGGATCAGAAGTATGAGTCTCAAGGATAGCCATTATGAAATGGCCAAAAAACACAGAGAATGTAAATTTTTTTCTACTGTAGTGAAAGAATATGGGGAAAAAAAGATTATAGCCTTCCTATATCTTAGCTCAAAATAGATCCCCCTTTAAAGAGAAGGTGCATGAATAAAGCTATATTCTGGAAAGAGTTTGGCACTCAAGAGGCACACAGGCTTCTGACCCTCTCTACTGGTACCATCTCCACATCATGGCATACATAAATCAGGTTGGGAAGAACAGACACATTGTCCCTAAGAAGGACCAGATACTCTCTACATCAGATCTACTCAGTTTCACAAGCCAGAATATCTTTCCCTTTCCACATCCCCACGATGATGCCCTTCATGAAACATTAACACAAAATTTGATTCCAAAGCCTTTCCTCTGTGTCATACCAAAGTCATCCTGAGGAGGAGGAGAAAAAAGTAGCTTCTTGCTTCCCATTCTGAAGGTGATATTCAAGATAAGAGATTTTTTTTTATTGCTTGGTAAGCATGAACACGGAATTACTAGGAGTCCTGACTGTGTATAAATGTTTTTATCCAAACTTATTGAAACACCAATTTCCTATTTTTTTCCCAGGAATACGTTTTATGTGTCCAGCGCTTCCCTCCTAATCTTTCACATCCCCTTTTGTGACAGTCTAAAGTGAAGGTACAGCAGGTCAACCGTCTATTGATTTAGCAATGTTTCCTTTGGCTCACAGAGGTGGAGAAATGTTTCTTGTCCCTTACAAGGCATAAAGGTACAAAATCAAGTTTTGCAAAAGTGTGTCGTACTCTGCCTATACCTTCCTTAGCCTGCCTGGGGCACTGATATCCTATCCTGACGCAGCAGCCCCCCATCAGGCTCTGACACTCCATGTCAGACCATCAGTCCCCCATCTGTATGGATTCCTAGCTAAACTTCTCTGGCCCCAGTACCCCACACTGAGCCATTATCTCATGAGATCACCCTTCTTACCTCACTCAGGCTCTGACATCGTTGGGGTTCTTGCATTCCTTTAAACGCCTCACATCAGGAATAAGTAGTCTCTCTCTTTATTCCCAACAGAATTTTCTATAAATGTTTCTATGGTTTATAGAAAGAAAACAGGAAAGAAGGGAGGGAGGAGAAAGGAAAAGAGGGAAAGAGGGATGGAGGGTAGGAAGCTAAGTAGGGAGGGAAAGAGGAAGGTAGGAAAGAGAGGGAAGGGGGTGGGAAGGAATTGTCCAGGGACAATTTTCTGCCCATACACCTCTGTCATGCTCATACATGCTCATACAACCAAACCCTTTTCCTTCTGTCATCTTTTCATGTTCCTGGATTGCCAACATTATTGAGCTGTAGAAAAACCCCTCAACCCCACAGCCACATGTCTTTTGCAATTCCTCTTAACAGTTTACTCTTCTCCCAAGGTATTTTGCAGGAAAGGGAAAAAAGAAAAGCTTAAGAAAAATTTTGTTCTGGGTAACCGAGGCAATTTTAAACTTGGAGATGTGTATTCACACCATTAAGCTAGTAAACAAACAAGAAAAGCTTTGTTTTCCCAGAGCCCGTTTTAGAAAATAACTTTAAAAAAGAAAAAGGCATCACAAAATAGATGTCACTAAAAATATTTCATTAATTCAAGATGGGTAGTACATTGGGCTCCAACCACTTTCCTTCCTGAGCTCACACTGATAACTTGCTATCAAAAACAACGAAAGAATAAATGAACCCCCAGCAATGGCATACCCAATGTGGGAGAAGTAAAAGGAGAGGTGAGACAGAAGCTAGCTGGAAAATGGAATTTATAAAAGGAAGAATCTGTACTGAAAGACATCGCAATCACAGTTAGCTATTAGAAAGCATCAGTAACAGGGTACTTTGGGGACAGCTGTAGACACTCATTTGCATTTGAACATAAGCAATGACCAGCCTAAAGGAAGTTTAATTAACTTTGCTTTCAATTACTACTGTGATGTAATTAATTATCTCTGTCCCCCAAACCATTTCTTTTTTTTTGGTTGATCTCTTGTTGATGGGATCTTACAAACAATGGAACAGCAAGACTTTTTAACACTTTACACTCATCAGGATCTTCAAGACCCCCAACTGAAAATGCTAGCATCTAATACAGTAGTCACTTAAGTGGGGTGCACAAATCCCCAACCATGTGCAACACGATCCTCAGGAATACTGAACAAAATATTAAGACTTCTATTTTTAATGTATTTTAATCCTTGAAAAGAGAAGGAAATCAAGGTCTACTAATATCTAATATATGGATCAGCTCTGGCACTGTAAAGATGCCCCACTGCCAAGTGCCATCTCACCTAAGAAATGTGTGGGTCTGAAGTCTGTCTGAAGGGGGCGTGGGAGGAGCTGACAGACAGCCCCACCCTTGCTGCTTCTTCGGTGGTTGACATCTTGCTCTATGTTTTGGTTTACATATGCCCAATTCAGTGGATTCACAGATGGGGTACCTTTTTTTCATCAAACAAATCCTCACTACATGCTCTGATGGCTTTAAGATATTTCTGGAAAAAATAGGGGCGCCTGGGTGGCTCAGTTGGTTAAGTGACTGCCTTCGGCTCACGTCATGATCCCGGAGACCTGGGATTGAGCCCTACATCAGGCTCCCTGCTTGGCAGGAAGCCTGCTTCTCCCTCTCTCACTCCCCCTGCTTGTTTTCCCTCTCTGGCTGGTTTCCCTCTGTCAAATAAAAAAAATCTTTAAAAAAA
The DNA here is from genome assembly GCA_004023965.1 of Spilogale gracilis. Classification (NCBI taxonomy): domain Eukaryota; kingdom Metazoa; phylum Chordata; class Mammalia; order Carnivora; family Mephitidae; genus Spilogale; species Spilogale gracilis. The sequence goes on along the minus strand of PITA01007837.1, from coordinate 55,492 downwards.
AAAAATATTTCTGAAAAAAATAAAAATCTTTAAGAAAAAAAAATCCTCCAAATGGGGAGTTTCAGTGAGTTCTGAATGTCTTTGTTTGAAACATTAAATGCATTAGCTTCAAATTGGTTTTGCAAAAACATCTGATTAGGATCACAGAAGATGGAAATTTGCTAACCATAGTTCAACAAAAGCCATTGCAAGATGAATTTGGGGTTGAAAATTAACTTTACATGATTAAGAAAGTGAAGTCCATGATAGATTTCTTCCACTTGGATATTTTTGAGGAGTATTTTTCAACAAAGACAATAATTGAAAACCAAGTCTCAAAATAAATTGAATTTGAAACATACCTACTAATTGCTTCATTACAAAGTTTTAAACTAATAGTCTACAAAGTAACAAAGTGCATGAAAGTACATTGCTGTCATTTAAAAATTGCGATAATTATTTTTAAGATTTTTATTTATTCGTTGGACAGAGAGAGAGATCACAAGTAGGCAGAGAGGCAGGCAGAAAGAGAGCTGAGGAAGCAGGCTCCCTGTTGAGCAGAGAGCCCAATGTGGGCCTCGATCCCAGGACCCTGAGATCATGACCTGAGCTGAAGGCAGAGGTTAACCCGCTGAGCCACCCAGGTTCCCTGCAATATATTTTAATGAAAGCAAAAATATTCTGTAACTATCAACCAATAAAATATCATTTTAAAGTATTTGTATTTATGTCACCCTTCATCTCTTTAAGAATATGTTTTATAGTAAACAAATATGGCCACTGAAGTACATGTATATAAATGATAAATATACATAGAGTGTGGGTGAATGTTCAAAAATATTCTACTGTTCGAGATGCAAGATCCAAAAACTTTGTGACCACTGGTCTACAATGCGTTCTGGCTTAGTGAGAATTCACTTCCAACTATTATGGTGTCTACTGTCTACATGAAGTAGCAGAAAATCCTTGGTAGGTAAGTAGGGACACAATAAAGACATATTCAGAATAGTGCATCAGTAAAGTTTTAACTAAGAAATATAAGATGCACTAAAATGTAGATCACAAAACCTAGGCTTTAAATATTCATATTCACCTCAGAATCACAACCCGATGCCGGCGGTGTTTCCAGTACTGTGCTTTAAATGTGCTTGGAATACTGGGCATAATTATGGCATGCATTTGTTAACCTTAAAAACAAAACGGCCAGTTACTTCGCCACCAAAAGATAGATTTATTCCAGAATAGCACAGAATTGCAGGAAGGAAGTGCAAAGTTGGGAAGGCTGTTATAAACAAAAAGTCCATTGGAGTAAACTGGCTTTTCATTGGCTCAATTATCACTGTTTCTCAGTGGTTGGGTTGTTGCCAGGGGAAGGAGGAGAATTTCCTTCCTCCTACTTGGATGTTAAAGTAGTAGCATATGTGCAAGGTAAATCTCTCCCTATTGCATTTGTAATTGACCACAAGTTGTAGGGCATGAGAACTCTCCCTGTCAAACCCTCTGGCTCCATTTTAGTGAGGTTTCCCTTAATTAATTTTCACACTTTCACTTCAAAGGTAGCTAAATCCATTTAACTGCCTTCCACCTTAGAGTGAAATTTCTGAAAATCAAAACACAACTTTCATCATGGACAAATTTTCCTTAATTTTATATGTCAAATCATGCCACTCCAACATTCAACAGTCTCCAGTAGGCCTTCCACCTCAGAGCAAAAGCTTGAATTCTTAGAAGTGACTACAAGCACAGATGTCACCCCTCGCTACTTTTCTGCCCTCAGCTCCCACTCCTTCTGCCCTTAGTCTCCAGGCTATAGCTACACACTGATCCATTGTGCTTTCTTGAACATTCCAGCCCCACTCCCACCTCAGGCTACTTGCTGTTCCCTCAACCTAGGGACTTTTCTCCCTGTTGGCATCTCCATCACCAACCTCCAGTCTCTCCTTGATTGTCACCCCACGAGGAAGACTTTCCCTAAAAGCCATCCTCAACCCCTGTTTCCCACCCTTGATTTATTTTTCTCCTTAACTCTGATTACCCATCTCAAATAAGATATATATTTACTTGCTTTTCCTTATTTAGTCCCAAGGGAAGATCTTTGTGTTTTATTCACAGCAACTTGGACCTAACCAGGCACATAGTACAGTAAACAAATGCCTTTGAATAAGCATTCATCTTAAGATGAACTATTGAAGAATTGTTTCAAAATTCTCAAAAGGACAAAGAGAAACCGTTAATTTATTGTGCATTTAGTATATATAAGTCACTTTTTGATTTGTTGGAGCAAATACAAAGATGAACAGACAAAATTCCTTCAATAAGCTTGTGATCCAATATGAAGTACAAACACAAGTAATTATGGGAAAGAGAGAACCCACCTCTGACTGGAAAGAGAAAGGAACCTGAACTATCAGTAAGGACTTCAGAGCAGAAAATAGTCTAACTACCTCTCAAAGGTAAAATTTTGTTTATAACTTTAAACCAGTCACACATAATATAATAGGATTTATTTTTCTCTAAGATTATTTTCAGTTTCTCCCTCTTTGCACTACACAGAGAGGTAAACAAAATGAATTTATAAACATATTTCCCCTTAAGAAGCCTAGAGCTTCTTATAAGTCTGGGAATTATTAGAATTTTAACAAAGCATTTTAAATTCAGAAATAGAGAAATCTGGCCCACAATAGCAAGGGGACAGTGTCACATCAGAGGAGAATAAGTGTGAGTGAAAATGACTGGGATGTACACTGGTCTGAATGGCAGAAGATGGTGTATTTGTTTGATTTTTAACACCAATAGTTTCTTCCAGCAAATACCACATTCATGGGAGGTTTTTATTTCTTAATATGTCATTTTGCTGCTTAAAGAGGATAACAAGGACAAGTCAAAGTCCGTGAATCTCTATAAATCTTTAATTCAATCTTATCTCAAAGATCAAGACATCAAAGATTCCCCTCCCACCCCCACCAAGTACTCAAATGCTTTATGCCAAGTGGGAAGAAGAGATATGAACCCAAGATTACCAGATGTATGCTTGCTGGCATTTTTATCACATTCTATTATTACATATCTGTGATCATAGCACCTGCTGGGTCAGAAGCACCAAAAGACCAGGTTCAAGAGCTCTTGCAACCATTAGTCGCTGAACTAAAATAGGCATCTGGACAGAAGAGAATTCTGCTTAAAAGAGAGGAGAAAAAATATCTTCCATGCTGTAAAAAATGCATAATCTTCCAGCCACGGGGTGGTGGTGGGCCCGTGGAAGAGACGATGGCAACCCTTAGTCTCTTAGAGGCTATAATTGGAGTGTGTTCCTCATTGCTGATGGTTTTTATCATACACGGCATCAAAAAAGGATTCCCAGGAGCCCTCCCGGGGTCTTTTTCTTTGTAATGGTACGAGTAGCTGTCTGAAGATGAGTAGGTTCCAAGAATAGAGAACTCCAGCATTATTTCCATATTGACTACAGATTAGAATGAACATTAGATCTCATACAAATATTTTATTTATAAATAAAAGCCTGAAATGGCTATGAACACAAAACTGTTCAAGGTAGGAAACTCTTCCCATTATAAACATCCATAGCTTTTAATCAAGTATAAAATCATATCTCCTGCTTGAATCATTTTCTTAAGTAATTAGAATATGCAAATGAATGAAGAAAAATATCTTAGGGATAATGCTTTGATTATATAACAAGGATCCTTATCAGCAATCATGAATGCCATTTACACACAAATGTCCTTCAGAAGAAGTGGGTGGTGGATACTGTACAGACCCCTACAGAGCTCAAACACTATTCATTTGTTTTGCCAACCGCTTTTGTAATTAGGCTCCTGTTTGTATTTTCTCGTTGATTCAGAATCAATGAACGGTTTATTGCTCAGTGCAGGATGGCCTTTGAATAAACTCTGCTTTCCAGAGCCAAGGAGTTAATTCTCACAGTTTACATGACACTCGAGGTTAATTATTAAGCAGGTAGTGTACATTTCATTTCCAAGAGGAGATAGACATCTCCCCAGAAGTCCGTGGGGATAATGGAAGGCAGAAGGAAGATCTGATCTTCATTTCACTGTTGATGAAGTGAATATCCTGAATGGATATTCTGCAGCAGTCTAATGAGACAACACAGCTCACAGCGGAAATTTGAAATATTCTGCGTTGCTATAGGAGAAGAGATTCAAACCTGCTTTTGTTTATTTTCTCATCTCCAAGAGATTTTGCACCATCCCACCAAATATGAGAATGCTCCTCCAGCCTCCCCTGCCACTGCTTTTCACTGGTGCATGTTACCCAGGGATCCTAAGAGTTTCAGATGGGAATGGTCATTCTAATCCCAGATAAGCATCCACCTTTGGCTTTCTGTCCACAAACAGTGCCCCAGAAAACTTGTTTCCACCCTTACCCTCTGGATCCTCTTGCCACCTCATACAAATGAGCTAGACATATCCCAGGGCACAGGCCCCCACAACGACAGCCTACAGACCCAAGTGAGTACTTTAGTACTGCTTATGTAATTCATTCCATTCTGAAAAGCAGACCTCAGTGACAGTTTAGAATCAAATGTGGGACATAGCTGTGATAAAATTGATGTCTTTAGCCCAAGGAAATACCACCATCAATTTTTATTGAAGCCCTTTATTGACTAACGTCTAGCTTCTTTTAGGTTTACGTGAATGTCTTTCAAATCCTATGGCCTATGAACCTGAGCTACTAGTAAGGCTGAAAACTTTCTGACCTTCAAAATCACCTATCCAAAAATTTTCAGCAAAAGCTTTTGGGAACTCTAAAATGATACCTGAAGAATACTGCAATGCTTATTATCTCGAGTTCCTATACACCTCCCTTGCAGAAAATTTTCTCTTGTCACCCCACCCACCCATATCCCCTGCCCTTTCCATATGTAAAAACCAAAGGCTAGCTCACATTAAATTTTAAGATCTCTAAGGGAGGGAAACTTAATGAATTTCTATTGGCTAAAGCCAAACAGCACAAAAATTTTCTTCCATAAATGAAGTTACAGAAAAGAAAAAAAATTCTGAACCCACCAAAATAGCCCTCCCTCCCTCAGTTGAGTTTTTGTTGAAAGCCCCTGATTTATAAGCAGCCCACAGCCATGCTCCTCACCTGCTGCCAGAAAAGTAGAAGGGATTTTAAGCTTCAGTCCTATGCATTTTCCTTAAGAAACGATACCTACTGACCAGCAAGAAGAATTAGCTGGAAAGAGCCAATAAATATCATTTGATGAACTTTAGGGCCCCCAGGGGGACTGTTATTTTACCAATGAGCTAGCTTTTTAAACAGGCTAGATGGGCATGTGGGCACATTCGAGATGTCATCCCACGGCCAAAAATTGTCTGTGCATCTCTCTCTGAGACAAGAGGTAGCAAAATAAACCACAGCTCAGCAGGGTGAGGCTGTCCATGATGAAAATTAGTTTCAGGTGTTTCAGTGAACTGTGCCCCATCCTATCCCACCCCTGAAGACAGGAAACCTCTTCAGGCTTTTTTCTCTTCTTTTTTCTTTTTTCTTTCTTTCCTTTCTTTCCAGGTCAGTTTTCTCTGTGCTGCCTCTTACCCTGTCTCCATTCGTGTAGAAAGAGGGCTGGGGCAATGGGGAGACTCCTAGCTTTTTCCATCCTGGTCTCTTCCCCTATTTCCATCCCTCAAGTCTGTTTCCTTCTCTCCCTGTCTCACTTTGGTGTCTCAATTTGGTTTTCTTGTCTTGCAGGGACCCGGACTGATTTTACACTCCAGGAAATGAGAGAATACAGCTGGGCAAGGGGTTCTCAGGGAGTGAATCACTATTGTTCCCAGTGGTTTTATTTGTCTTCTTTACAAGTCTCCTTGCTGCCCACAAAAGTGCCAAGTTCCAGATAAATGGGACAGCGAGGTGTCACATTTTTCCCCTCTAAATGCAGAGTACACTTTCACAGCCTTGCTCCACTGCACTGAAAAATGAAACTATAACTACATGTTGGAAGGCCCTTAAAGAATTCCTTCCTAGGCATAGCCGGGGAGTAGCTCCATGTGGCTAAGTAAGCGCTTCCAAGGAAAAATATTTATCCCCATAAAATGATTTCCCACAAGAAAACTTTGGTCCTACAACTACCTTCCCCAGGAATCCCAGTTACATGACCACCATTAGACACCACACCTGGGATAAGAAGCATATCAAGGAAAAATGAGAAGCGCTTCCCAGTGAGTCCTGAGCCTTATAGACCTTTCTACCCCCGTTGGCTGGCACGGTATAAGCCATAAATGTGTACTGGTAATGATGAGGCCTATGTTTTACAGCCTAAAGTTCTGCCAAGACTAGAGTCCTGACCCATCCTCTCTCTTCCCAGAATTTTATTAGTTTTCAAAAATAATGGAAGTTTTCTTACGGGTTCAATAAGCCACCACTATCAAGAATGAGAGCCTCCCTCCATAACTGTATCATGTCACATTTGCAGCCCCTGTTGCTCCAAACCAGGGACTGGCAAACTGTGATTCATGGGCCATCTCCAACCCACCAGCTGTTTCTGTCAAAGTGTTATTGGGACACAGCCATGCCCACTTGCTTACGTATTGTCTACGGTCACTTTTGCCCTGCAATGGCAGAGGTGGTGAGTTGCCGCAGGAAATGTATGACCCTTTACGGAAACAACAGGTACACCGGTTTCCAACAACAGAACACCTAGTGATCATTGTGCCAATAATTGCTATCACTCACTGAGTGTCTACCATGAGAAAATGCTATATGTTTGGCATGGATTTTCTCATGTATTTGTCACAACAAGTCAGCATTTTTATTATCACCATTTTATTTTTTTCTAAAGATTTTATTTTATTTCACAAAGAGTGAGAGACAGAGAACGCACAAGCAGGCAGAGCAGGAGGCAGAAGGAGAAGGAGAGTGTTGCTTTGACGGCCAAAGGCAGATGTCTAACCAACTGAGCCACCCAGGCACCCCTATCATCACCATTTGAAAAAAGAAACTAAGCACAATGTATATGGATATCAAATCACCACAATGTATACTTCAAGTATCTTACAATTTTATATATGAATTATACCACAGTAAGCTGATATGGAAGGAAGAAAGGAAGGAAGGAAAGAATGGAGAGCGGAAGGAAGGAAAGGAGGGAGGGAGGGAGGGAGGAAGGGGAGGAAGGGGAGGAAGGAAAAGAAAAGGAGGAAGGGGAGGAAGGAGCCAGACTGGCTTGAGAGCCCATGTTATCTTTTCTCCAAACTATCTCTGGATTTGGGGATCCTAATGCTCAGCAGGCAAAAAAAAAAAAAACTGAACAGTAGGACATTGTGAAAACAAAATAAGGAATGTCTTTTTTTTTTAACTGAAGAAAGTAGCACCAAAGAATGAGAAAGGATTTGCCTTAATCAAAACAAGAGCTGGGATAGCAGGCTGTAAAGGTTTACCCAAGCAAAACTGTTAAAGCAGTTTCAGATTCCTTACATGAAATCCAAGAAAGAGACAGCAACTAGATGGTACTGAACAAACATCTGGTGATTGGATCAGTGGATGAATGGATGGGTGGATGGATGGATGGATGGATGGATGGATGGATAGGTGGGTGGATGGATGGATGGATGGATGAGTGGATGGTTGGATGGAAGAAAAGGAGAGTACCTCATAGAATCAAAGGGAGAATTGAATGACCATGCACATGGAAAGTATAGGGACCAGAGTAATTAGAGACCTCAGAGGGATAATTTAGAGTCATCTCTATAGGGCACTATCATCAACATGACTCAGCCCCAGAAACATGGCATTTCCATTTCGGATTTCAAATTCTAAGGGGAGAAAAATCTTATTAGGCAACTTCAGCTCAGGTGGAGACTTCTCCCAGCACAGCAGTCCCCAGCCCTAGCTGCGCATTAGAATCATCTGGGGAATTTTTAAAGCACACCAACTCTTGAGCCTCATTTAAGATCAATAGAAACTGAATCTCTGGGGATGAAGACTTGGGTGAACTCAAGACTCTATTTAGGCAATGGGAAGCAGTGCTTTCTCTCTCCTTCATTGCCTTTACAGAGGCTGTCAGCCATCTTACAAAACCACCTGGAAACAGAGCTAAGAGGATCTCAAAGTTAGAGCCCTGCATGGACTCTGGACTTTTTCAGGTTCACAAGCTAATAAAAGCCTTATTATTCTTTAAGCTAACTCATGTTGGGTCTTGTCTTGTTTAGAAAATGCAACACCCTAACCAGCAGAATCCACGAATGAGGCACTCTCCGTAATCGGCATCATCACAATGAAATCACAACCAACTAATTCATCAACAAATTTCATGTGTCTGCTCTAGTTCCGGACCTGTCCTGAGTGTTATAGGTGATATCAGTAATTGTTAGATTCCCTGTGACCTCAAGAAACATATAAAATAATTGTTTAAGCCCAACCTATAGAATCTAAAAGAAACAGAGTTGAACTGAGTTGGAACAGAGTATGCTAATAATACATTTCCTTTTTTGTCTGGTTTCTTTCTTTGAAAAGGTGGGTTTTCAAACAAATATATAGAAATTGTGTTCTGGGAGAAATTTTTAAGAATGGTTATCTGGGGCATTGGCTTAGATATTGGCCTTCTGATATGGGAAAACTAATGCTTCTAGAACTATTTGCACGGCTGACTAAAGGGCAATCAAAGGACCTCTTATAAGATTATCTACAGCTGCAAAGTCATAACTTCTGAAGCAAATCACACTTTCCACGCAAAATCTCATCTCCTCAAGGAAAGTGGTGCAACCTTGGGGGAGGCAGGAAGAGCAAAGCACTGATTTCAAAGGAGAACTTCTTACCAAACTCATCCAAATCTCCAGTGGCCACTTGCTTCTCAGCAAACCACCTGATCGTTGTGAAGAGAAATAAATCTTCCCCTTGGTGGTTCGACTGTTAGTCCCATGGAGAGTGCTTCCAAGATGTGAAAGGAGAGAAATTTAAATAATTAGGAGAATAAGCAACTGCAGCCTCTTCTCCTTCAGCACCAGGGAATTCAGTTATTAGATTTTCAACCTCTCTGACTCTGAAGCAGCCAAATGGTGCACACCAAAACTGCAACAATTCAGAGCCAGACTCTTGCTGCTCAGGACTTACACAGACTCCTTAATAAGATCCGTAGTTCACGGTACCCTTGAACAAGGAACTGTAAGAATTGGAATAAGGGTTTATCACCCTGAAGATATTTGGAGAAACCCCTCAAACATATTAAGGGAGGCTGAAAAAAGGCAAATACTGATAAAATTTATAAACAGAGAGGCAAACAGATTTTGATGGTCATGACCCATCTTCCTTTGGAATTCAGAGGTGATTTTTCTTTTAAGTTTTTGTATCTCAAACTATTTCAGAGACTCGCCGTGGGTATCATTTAGTAGTAGTATATTGTAGAATTTTCGCTTTGGTTGCAAAACAGCTTTTTTCAGTCTCAAAGAACATAACAGCTTGAGTCAACCAAAAAAAATATTTTAAAACCTACAGTTTTCTAAACAGGAATGGCATCTTTTTAAAATATGGTTCTCCTGAAACAAGAATATTCACACTGTTATTGTGACATGTTTACTGGGAAGACAGATATCTGGTCAACTCCTACCAATCCAAATAGGAAGACCCTGTGAAGGGGACCTGTTTAACAGAATGGAGAGCCATAAAAAAAATTATATTTAAAGCTGTATGATCCATGCCTTAACACAATTCTTGTATAACTAGCAAGAGGATTTCTGAAGCTTGGAAACCAGAGATAAAATTAATATATTGGTTGATACCCACAACAGCCTCTCAGGTGTCATCATTGAGAATTATTATTTTCAGCGGTTCATGGCTCATTTCTTTAAAATTAAAATTAGTGTTGTGGCACCCAAGGATAATTTTCCAGCTGTCTCTACAGAGAATAATATAAGCTTGGTGAGTTTAATGAATGGTAGTTTACTGCCAGTCAGTGTCAATGTAGTGGATGAGTTTGTATTTAACAGGAATTGGAATCACAGCCTTACCACTGTGTCTTCATTAATGTGAAGTCCTTATATAGACACGTTAGCTGATAAATTATGCTTAGCATCTTAATTACCTTATCAAAGAAAATGATTCCTAATGACCAAGGAGGGGATATGGGAGTACAGAGAGAAATCAGGGCCAAATTAGTTGGGATGAAATTGAACCCTCTGCAGATCAGCAGATCAGATCTGAGCTAGTTAGTAGGAAATGTTGGGCCAGAATTAGCAGGAAGGTGTGGAAGTGGCATTGGAAAACAGATTAAATACAAACTAGAAGATGAAGGTGATGAAAGGTGACAGGGCAGGGGCAGGGGGCGGTGCTGGGGTGACAGACTCTGAAACTTCTCAAAACAAGCAACAAGAAAGATCTCACACGGACATTTATGTTGGGTTCCCAAACATATACAACCAAGCACGCACCTAATCCAGAGGGCTAGAACTGCTTAGGGACTTTGGAGAGACCCTATGACAAGACCCATGTTGGTATTTACCATAGGGTGTGCCAGCTCTGAGCCCCTTTGCTCTTAAATCTTTCTCAGCCTTTCCCTGCTCTACTCTCATGCAGAGAGAGGGACCACCCCCTGCAGGCTGTTTCCCATGTTTTCTCATCAACAAGCTTCAAACTGGATTTGCCCAACAAAAGCACTAATAAGAGACTGGAAGACAGGAGGAATGGAGAAGCCAGAGCATTTCTTCCACTCTCTGTCTACCTTAGGTAGCATCTCCAGCAGAGGCTATGCTTCCTCCTTGGCCCCAGCTCATGTGGTACATAGAGCCACATACAACTGTGGGTGACCCTAACCCACGGGCTCCTATAACACTACCTTCTGTTCCTCTAGGTAGCAGTAGTACAGCTTCTTGTTGTTTCTCATCTCTAGAATACCTACTATCCTCTACTTGACAACCCATCTCCTCTTTAACCCAAAATAATCATTTCCTACTATTAAATTCACTTTATTTTAAATATTTAGAATTGTTTCTGTTTTCCTGGTTGGACTTTGAGTGATACAGGAAAGAAGAGATGGAGAGGCCACAGTCAAAAGGCCTCAGGAATTTGCAGGACAGATCTACTCACTCTTACTAATGAATGGGAGTGGGAAGGGGGATGGTGAGGGACATCATTCATTACAAGAAAAAGCCTACAAAGCCAAGCACCCAAGCACATATGAAGTCACAGCAGTATTCTCCATCAAGCAGCCTGGGAATTGAGGAAAACTAGGAGCAATGCCCTTCTCAGCCATGTCCTTGCGAAAGAAAACAGCTGTAAATTCAAAGCCTTTACTCTTCCCTTCCCCTCCAGGAGACAGGGAAAAAATGACTGAAAGAGAGCTATCCATCTGACAGAAAGACAAGTAGGCAGTAGAAGTTCCCCTCCCCCATTCAAAGAGAGGAGTTAGAACCACCACAGGGATTTTCATGGTATCTAAAGGAGATGTATACAGCGCAGCACCATGAGAAAAGAGAACAGAGATTTCCAGCAACAGTGTGGACCCTTCAGCCAAGCAGCAAAAACCTAATTGAAAAAAATATATTTTCTTAAATAAACAATTAGAGTTAGTTTGCTCTCAAAGGAAAAGAGAAAGAGAGTGAAAAAGAGAGAAACTAAGAAAAGACTCTTAACCATAGAGAATACACTGATGGTTACCAAAGGGGAGGTGAGTGGGACAACGGGTGGAATGGGTGATGGAAATTAAAGAGTACACTTATGATGAAAAAAATAATAATAATAATAATAAAGAAAGTAAGCAATCGCAGTATCAAGCTGTTCGACAAGGTAAGAAGTCTGAGATATAGACATGACCGTGAAGATGCATCTTTGAATTCTGAAATACTGAACTGTTTTTGCTGTGGGAAGAACATCCAGACACATCGCTGCTGTACTGGTGATGACTTCACCTAGAAAACAGCACTGGGAGTGCATGTGGGCCTGAGGAGTCTGTTAGGACTCTTGGATAAGGAAGAATGACCCAATGATGGAATCTCTTATGTGTGAAAGAGGGTATTTGTCACAACCTCCTGTCCACTTTCCCACTGTTTGTCAGTAAAGAAACCTCTGGCCCAGGTTGGTATGTTCCTTGGGGGGAAAAAAAAAAAGTTTGCTCTCTTTCTTCAAACAGGCCAGCAAGCCTGAGTTGGGCGCGCCTTAAAACCAACAGTCACATCCATTTGGCAAGGGCTCAGAAAATGTTGATGAAGGAACATTCTCTAGCTCTTCCCTTATGAACTTCTGTGAATCACCACATCCCCAAGGAATGAAAGCATTCTGTCATCCTCATGGAGGACCTGGAGGCAATGGATCACAGCTGTACAACCCATCAGTGGAAGAACAGAGACCAATAATAAGATTTAAATATAAGCCAAAGTCTCTGACATTAACAATGAGGCGGCTGGTTCCTGCTGCCTCTCAGGAATCATTACCATACTGCTTTCCATAATCTTCTAAAAGTGAAATTAAAAGTCACCAATGCTTTTTATCTCCCCGCTTATTTGGTCAATGAAATGAAATCATTCTTCCTTATGCTGCAAATGAACTGCCTACTTCAAAAATCCCTTAGACACTCATGGCATATTTTTGAAGATAGTCCTCCTCTAGCTACCCTTAATTAAGCCAGGTGACAGGAGAGACACCCTCACTACAGGGCCTCATTCCCCTTACCCTCACGTTTTGTGTTAGGCTCGCAACCACACAGGCCAGCTGCAAGCCAGTTTGGCCCATGTGGAAACTGCCCGTGCCTATGCACTCAGGGACCCTTACCCACAGTGTTTGGAAGAACATTGGCACAGCAGGCTATGCCTCTGGGGGTCAGGGTGAGGAAGCTGTGTCTGAGTTCTAGGAAGAGGGGTAGGGGGAAGAAGACCACCTCTCTGCCTCTGGGAGTCTCCAAGGCTTGGAGCCAAGTCACTGGTGCCTACATCAACCACTGTGAGCATCTGATCAGATGAAACATGAACTGACCTCCAGGTCTAACACAAAGAATCTGTGGCAGCAAGTACTGACCTCCAGGTCTAACACAAAGAATCTGTGGCAGCAAGTACTTTAATGCTGCCTTAGCCTCAAATGAGTCAGCTTTGAGAATATTTAAGAGTACAGCCTTTAAATATCTCCTGAAATTAAACCATTTGAAGAGAATACATAGAAAAATTCAAGACTGACTATAGGCAGTCAAGGTTACTAGTGTATATCACTTTAAGGATTCTAGAAGTCCTTGTCAGCCCCTACTCTCCTCCAAGAAGCAGTATGGAATAGCAGCCAAGAACCAGACTTTCGGGCCAGAAGGCCTAAATTTGATCCCAAGTATCACCAAGTGATAGGCAATAAGAGTAAGTTACTTCTTGGTATTTTTATTTTTTTATCTATAAAATGAAAATAATCATTATAAAAGTACCTGCTTTGAGGTTATTGTAAAAATCAAATGGGTTTGCCTTTGTAGAGTTCACAGTCTGCACCAGAAGTTGCTCTATTAGCCTGTTTCCTAAAGACTCAAACACTGATTTCCTGGTCAGTGCAATTCAAGGATACAAATTTTGTTGTTACTGTTGTTTACTTACTTGTTTATTTGTCTCTCTGTTTTTAAGCCATCAACCCCATTTCTACAACTAACACCCCTGGTAGGACCTACATGTTGAGCACATTTTCTCCCCTTACGAAGAAAGTGGTAGGGAGTTTAGAATTTAGAGACTTGCTCTTTTGCCCTGTAACACACATCAGCACTCCATCCAATCTCTCAGACCCCTTTGTCACAGTACTTCTCAAATTTTACTGGGCTTTTGCAAATTGCCTGGGGACCTTGTTATATTTTGAGGCTTAAAGCTCTGCATTTCCAACACACTCCCAGGTGGAACTGATGCTGGTACTGCTAATCCATGATCCACACTGGAAGTATGGAGCCTTTCTTGCACATCACGCCCTCGTGTACTTAGTCCCAGTAACCAGCACCTGAGTCTCTCTTATCAGCAAACTGCCCCCGGGCTGTGGAACTAGAACTGCCATCACACACCCACACCACTTGAGCAGGAGAAATTGGGGATTTTTGCCCTGGAGGAGGCTCTCAAACCATGCTGGATGATAAGGATATGAACACCCCAGTGACTTTGCCCCTGGTCTGGGCAGCTTTGAGGTATGATCCATGCTATCTGGAGAGCTCTTCTGGGGGACTGAGCCAAAGTCAGCCTCTGTGGGACTTTGCATACTTTTATAAACTTGGTTTCCTTCTTTTTCTTGTCCAACTTTCCCACCATTCTCTTACCAGACTTTTTTTTCAAGAACACTTCCTAACTGGGGCATCTGGGTGGCTCAGTCGGTTAATCATCTTCATTTAGCTCAGGTCATGATCCCAGGGTCCTGGGATTGAGCCCCATGTCAGGCTCCCTGCTCAAAGGGGAGTCTGCTTCTCCCTCCCCGAGTTTGTCCACTCACTTGCAATCTCTCTTTCTCTCTCTCTCAAATATATAAAATCTTAAAACACACACACACACACACACACACACACTTTCTTGTATATCTCAATGAATGGTGTTTCCCATTCATTACTGATTCATTCATTCAGCAAATATTTACTAGTCTCCCTGACTCTTGCATGTGCCTAACAGTGACCCAGATACTATGGATACAGAAAGTGTCAGTCTCTGGGCCCTCTATCCTCCCTCCCCAGCCCTCCAAGAGCTCTTCAATCACCAAGACCAAAGTTCACAGAGTTAACACAGAGAGCAACTGCCCAGGACAATATGGTAGCAAATGCAGCACTGTAACCATCCCGTGAGCACACATCCAGCTCTAAACATGTGCATCCCCTAGTGACCTTTCCCAGTCTCCCAAGCAGAGAAACTATAATAGCAGGGTGAGTTAGGACATCAGCTGCTCTCTCCCCATCCTTCCCTCTCTGGGGAGCTCTGACAGTATGATACTGGCAGCAGAGGTGAGCCCACAGCTCTCTATACCCTGCTGGACCTGAAGTCAGGTTGGCAGACCCTGCCCTGGCTACCTCCGCCTCCCAGAGAGCCTCCCCCTGTCAAGGGCTGCAGGTGCAAGCTGGCTTTCCATGGCTCCCACCCCAAGCAGGAAGCAGCAGCTACAGGAGAAGTCACAGCTGGTCACAGGATGGCACATTCTGGACCTTCTCACTCCAGCTTCCCTGTGCCTCCGGGGAAAGGGTGGCTGTCACTGCTGACTCTCTCTCTCTCCCTCTGGAAGCCACCCAGAGGATCTGCCCAGCCGGAGCTGCCAACAGCCTGGGGACTTCTCTCCCTCGAATCTAAATGAGGAGCAACACAAGTCGGGAGAGCTAAAACATTGCATTATAATGAAAAGAAATCAGGAAAGAGCCCCATGAACAGCCTATAAATAAGGAGACTTGGCCACTGTGTGTGAACATTCCAAGAGATAAGGTGGTAACGGAGAAAGGCATCCTTCAGAGAAGTGATCACATTAAAGAAAAGAAACCTTTCCCGTACCTTTGCACTATGAATCAGCAGAATCATGGATTTAAAATCATGGGCTACAGAGCGGGGCCTTAAAACCAGGCCAGAATTCTAGCTCAGAAATACCCTCACTGTATGACCTTGAGCAACTTATAACCTCTCCTAGCATCCCAGTGTTCCCATGTGTAAATTGGGGCAATAACACGGGCCTGGAAGGGATGCTATAAGAATAATTAGAGGCTTGAGGTGAAAATGCCTAGCACAGTGCCCAGAAATAGGTCCTCCCTGTGCTTCAGAGCCTCAACCTCCTTCTTGGCTCTAAACACACTACTCTTCCCTTCGTTCAAGCAACTCAAGCAACTAAGCATACCACACTTGCCCCCTAAATCCCTTCCTTTTAACGTCTGTTCTCATCCTTGGTTTTCTCCACAGCTTCACCTGAACCTGAATGCACTCACCTCTGCTTCCTCGAAGAGCCTCCGGAAGCCTTCCTCTCCCACATGAAGCCAAGGCACCTCCTGGTATCACACCCAGGAAACATCTGAACCCCTGGGTCTCCCCATCCTCCCAGAGCAGCCTTTCAAATACCAGATAGACATGTTATAACTAATTTGAACAGATACATCCCTGAACTTCTTTCCCATTGATGGAATGTCTTTTTACTTGACTAATACAAACATTTTGCTTCATTTTAACTGCGTAGCCACTGCTTGTGCCCATGTGAGCTCATTTCTAGGACCATTAAGTGTAGTCTCTGCACATGGCTCAAAATGAGAAGTATCACCACAGACACAGCACACTTCCTAATTCACAGTGAGATCCAGGCAGGTTAATTTGCCTCAAATCCTTTAAAAATCTCTTTAATACTAAAATGAGAAAATCTTAGTGTATATAGATAGCTTCCTGAGATTTAAAAGGAAATCACTTAAAAAATTATATATATATTATCACTTAAAAAATTATATATATAGATAGATAGAGATATAGATATAGCTATAGATATAGATAGAGAGAGAGAGAGAGAAGAAAGGGAGAAAGAGAAAGTATTTCATTATTGTCTAGTAACAGTTAAAAAACATAAGAATACTTTTCAGGAAGGGTTGCTTTAATATAAACATCTTTGGGAGGTTATATATTGTAATCACAATCACATGATAAATATTTGATTTGTATTTATCAGATAATTGGGAATAAAAGTTATAATCCCAGGAAAGACATTGAGCACTTCTAAATGCTGAACATTTGAATAATAGTGTTGAGGGACTGAAATAGGAAAGAAATTTACCCAAGAGGAAAATTCAGAGACTTCAAACAGCTTTTTGGAAAAATAAATAAATAATAGAATAACAAAAAGCATTGCAGCTTAAAAGATGGGAAAAGGGGGCAAAGATTTTAAAAATTAATGAACTGAGATGTTTTCTCCAGAAACATAATTTCTGTGTCATTTAACCAGACTTGAGCTTTCTTAAATTGCCTTTGAACCAAGTTAATAAACAATGCATGCCTTCCCTATTATGCATTTCATACAAGTAAAATATACTCAGAGATTTGTCCTTCATTAAACATAGGAGAAACATCAGTTGTCCCTGCAGGCTTTATTTGAGGTCAACAGCAAAGGATAAAAGAATTCTTGAAAGCCTTGGAAGGCACAGGAAAAGACTACTGACTCAAAAATATCCCTCTGAGGCTGAAATACTTGCTACCAAAGTCAGAATCACTCCTGGAAATTAATCCCTTATCTCCAAAAGGCTGTTAAAAGCAAACATGTGGCAAACAATGGGATTTCCTTTTTCATGGTTGAATAATATTTCATATGTATTCCATATGATATATATCACAGTTTCCTTATGCATTCATCTGCCAATGGACATTGAGATTATTCCCCAAATCTTTGCTATTTTGAATAATGTTGCAATGAACATGGGAGTACAGGTATCTCAATATCTCTTTGGGATACTGCTTTCATTTCCTATGGATATATACCCATAAGTAGGATTGCTGAGTCATATTAATTTTTTGAGCAACCTTCACACTGTCTCTCATTATGGCTGTATCAACATGGAAGAAGCTGGAGGGCACCATGTTATGTGAAATAAACCAGACACCAAAAGACAAATACTGCATGATCTCACTGATATGTGAAATGTAAAAAAGTTGAACTCAAACCTGAAAGTAGAATGGTAGTTACCAGGGCTTGGGGGTGGGGAATGTGCATGGAAAGAGATATTAGGCAACAAGTAAAAACCTTCAGTTATGAGATCAATAAGTTCTAGGAATCTAATGTACAGCATGGTGACTTTGGTTAATAATACTGTACTGCATACTTAACATTTGCTGAGACAGGCTACCTTAAGTATTTCTACAACATAAAAAAAAAAATGATAACTATATGAGCTGATGAATACATTAATTACCTTGATTGTTCTAATTATTTCATAAGGTATAGGTATATTAAGTCATCCCACTTTTTAAAGGTAAACTTTTTAAAGGTAATTTTTAATACTTTTTAAAAAGTGAAATAAGCATGTGGGCTAGAACAGGTTATTGATGAACCCATTACGACTATCAATGCATTAACAGGAATCAAAATCCCCAGAAGGCGGGTGTTGAACCAAATACTTCAACAGAGATGAAAGAGGACTTCCTTGTGTTTAAAAAGAAAGACTGAGATGACATTTCAAAGGACAGAGAAGATGGGAAATGTGTCATGTGGAGAAAAAAGATGCTACTTTGACGTAGTCAGAACTGTTTGAAAGGGATTATTAAATTGGAGAGGAAGAAAAAGAAGAGGGGAGAGAGGCACCTTAAAAGTATCCATACCTATTTTACCACTTTTCCAAGGTAGTAAGTAATACCTCCCCCGGGGGGCTTATGTGTACCTTAACATACCAGAGAGGGATAAGTCACCAATGGGGTAACTTTGTTTCTCAGTCAGGATTTATTTCTCAAAGGCTACTGAGAAATAAGCAAGACCCTTAGTTTTCAAGTCTGTAGGAATCTACCTTTCACACAGCTTAGAGCTAAGTGGAAATCTTCAACTCAATGAGATAAACTTAAAATAAACTGAAATCAAAATGTTTATTGGTATGCACGCTGAAGACAATCTCCCCTACGTGCCCACACTTGGATCCCCAAGGTGTCCAATAAACAACTTCATACTTCTGGTCCTTGACATACTACCAATAGAAGACTTACATTTTCAGAGAAGTAAATAATTATTTGGTAGTTTGGGAAATGGAGTTTGTTTTCATCAACTGTTGTAGGCTGTGACCTTTTCTGTTTCTGGAAGAATTGAAAATACAAAGGGAATTGAGGTATGAAATTGGAAGAATGGAGCACATCGGAGTTTTTTTGCATGTCTAAGCCTAGTTAAATGTTAGCTGTAAATGTGCAAAAACACCCAACCAAGGTGAAAGGGAAGGCCAGAGATTTCCCAAAGGGAGAGAGCATAAGGAAACTCACTGCCTGCATGTTAGAGAGTTCCCTTCAGATACAGAGCCCCTGACTGAAATTTCATTGTCCAGCAACTTCAGATTCTTCTATATTAAGCAAGCACCAAGCCATTCCAAACTAAGTGTTAAGATACATGAAATGTTCTAACAATTTTAAATTGCCCTTCTCCACTCATGAAATGACTCCCAATCAACTTCTTCTTCCAGATCATATTAAGATGGAAGGAATTTTGTGCATATTAAATCACTATGAATCATGCATGGTAACCTAAAACTATTGCAGACTAATGTTTGGTTGAGAACAGTATTCTAATTGGAAAAATGATAGAAAAGTTGGTCTAGTTCAATGCTCTAGGACATATTGAAATAAATTATAGTTAAAAAGCATTACCCAATTACACATTCTTGTCCTCTGTGTCCACTTCCTTGTGGAGAGAGCAGACCTACCCTGAGCCCTCTTCATGGGGCATTAGCCAATCTGGAGGAGCAGTTACTGGGAGTAGGGGGCAGGAATGGGCTACTCAGGTCGCCTAGGAATGGTATGCCAAGGAAAGACTGAGACAGGTCAAGGAGAAATATGGCAAGACAAATCTTGGGAAGCCATCCTAATCCCAGGAGGGTAGACAGAGGCAAGGACCTACCCAGGAAGACAAATAACTAACAAAAGGCAGCAGCAATGAGAGGAAGTCAATGAGTAAGATTTGAGAAGGACCAGAGTAGAGGATTCATAACTAAGCTCAGGAACCACAGAAGTACTGTTTTGATACAGTCCAACTGTAGGTAAGAAGGTGAGCTGAGTGGGTCCTAGAAACCATGAAGAATACTCATCTAGATGGTTAGACCAAAAGCTGCAGTCCGGGACTGGCCCAGAGTTATACCCTCAGATTGTGTTTGTGTGCCTGCTGTGCCAAGGAATGTGCAAAACCCCAAGATGAACATGAACATGTGGAGTATAGATCATCATAGGTGGGAACTTAAACACTATTTTTTTTTATTTTAAAACATTTCGAGATAAATTGTGCAGCATGACTAAAAGTCCCATTAATTCTTTATTTTCACTGACTTTTAACAATGATGGAATGTTTATTTTATTAAAGACGTCTGATGTCTGTTGATGATTTAATTGTGGAAATGAACGTAATGCATTTTAAACATTTCCTGCTCTAAGCATATCCTCATCTTTGACTTGCATCAGATGACACAGGATTTTTTACCACAATTAGGTTAAGCACATAGAGAACTTGGTCACTTGCTCCTAAGTGAGGACTGAATACATGAGAAGTGCTCTTTTTTTTATATATAAAACATATTCAGTGTGAGGTATGATCTGTGTCTCAACAGTCACCAGGAAACATTTATTAATTGTTTAATTTGGCTGATTTTGGCTCTAGGAAAGGTAACAAGTAGAAACTAATCCTCATATCCCCCACTCTAGGATCTTACAAGCAAAGCTAACTGTATTTGCAAATATGCTGTGTCATGTATGGGGCTAGTGCTATACGCAAATTAGGCGAATGAATACAGCAAGACAAGTGCAAAGGGAGCAAAAAATGCCACCTAGTTCTGCCTCTCTGCTCATCCCTGTCCATTTTCCTAATAGAGGTAGAACTGACATATAACATTATACTAGTTTCAGATATATAATATAATGATTCAATATTTATATATACTGTGAAATGATCACCAAGTAAGTCTAGTTAATATCAATTACCATGCTATTCCTCATGTTCCACAAGTAAGTGAAACCATATGATAATTGACTTTCTCTTCTTGACTCATTTCACTCGGCGTAATCTCCTCCCATCCCATCCATGTTGATGCAAAAGTTGGGTATTCATCATGTCTAATGGCTGAGTAATATTTCATTATATATATGGATCACATCTTCTTAGTCCATTCATCTGTTAAAGGGTATCTTGGCTCTTTCCAAAGTTTGGCTATTATGGACATTGCTTCTGTGAACTTTGGGGTGTATGTGGCCCTTCTTCTCACTACATCTGTATCTTTGGGGTAAATACCCAATAGTGTAATTGCCAGGTCCTACAGTAGCTCTGTTTTTAATTTTTTGAGGAATCTCCACACTGTTTTCCAAAGTGACTGCACCAACTTGCATTCCCACCAACAGTGTAATAGTTATGAAAAAAATTTTTCTTGTGATGAGAACTTTTGAGATCTCCTCTCTTAGCAACTTTGAAATTTGCAATACAGTATTATCAACTATAGTCACTTGACACTACATGACATCCCCATGACTTTCATTTTAACTGGAAGATTTTACCCTTCGACCCCCACACCATTTTGTCCACCCCTCGCCACCATCCCCCAGAACTACCAATCTATTCTCTGTATCTATGAGCTCAGATCTTTTTTCTTTATTCCACATATAAGTGAGATCATACAGTATTTGTCTCTGCCTGATTTATTTCACTAACATAAGGCTCTCAAGGTCATAACATGGACCTCAATGATAAATGTAACACATGAAGTATCAATTATCCTAAGTGGGTAACTTAAACACTATTTTTATTTTAAAAATAAGCCAGGACTATGCCTCCATCAGAAAGGATGAATATCCAACTTTTGTAGCAACATGAACTGGACTGGAAGAGATGATGCTGAGTGAAATTAGCCAAGTAGAGAAAGTCAAGTATCACATGGTTTCACTTACTTGCGGTGCTTAAGGGGTAACCTGGAGGACAGTGGGAGAAGGAAAGTAAATGGGAAGTAGGGTAATTCAGGGAGAGAAATGAAACAACGAGACTCTGGACACAGAAACAAACTGAGGGACTTGGAGGGAGGGGGGTGCGGGGATGGGAGAGCCTGGTGGTGGGTACTGAGGGCACTTATTGCATGGAGCACTGGGTGTGGGGAATAGGGAATGAATCTTGGAACACTGGGGAAAAAAAAATTAAATAAAATGAAAAAAAATAACCCAGAACATATTATACAGCAGAAGGCTAAAATCCCATTAATTTTGAATGAAATACAAGGCTTTAAAAACAGGCACCAACAGAGAGGAGGTCTGTATTGAGTTCTTCCCAACACTCCCAAGGGTACTAATTTTTTTCTACCTAACCAATAAGGGAACTTAATTGTAAGATTGACCAAGTGTGTGAATACAGTTGAACCTACTGGAGTCACCTTTTATCAAACAGAATTCAAATAAAAACACTTTCTCTCTTATGGTCTGTCTCCTGCCTCATAACAGATGCACATACCACTTTGATTTAAATATTAATTTAAAATTAAATTTGGATAACAGGTTCTGGAGCCACAGAGCCTGAGGCTCATGGGGTTCATTGAAACATCATGTGTGTGAGGACACTCTCTCTGCCTCATAAATAGTCCTAGGCTTAATGGCCTGTAGAAGTTGAGCAGTAGTATTACCTCAGGGAAAATGGTATTCTTTTGCAACATCACGCACAACTACCCGTTCATTTGGGATATACAAAGTCTAATTATACAGGGATTATATCTAACACTGTGTGAAACTGCCAATTTTCACTTTATGGGGATTCCAAGCATGAAATAGTTATATAGTTCAATAGTTCTCTCTCTATTTTTTTTTAAGATTTATTTATTCATTTGAGGGGGGCAGGGCAGAGGGAGAGGGAGAGAGAAATCCAAACAGACTCGTGCTGAGCAGGGAACAGGCCCCTGAATCACAACCTGAGCCAAAACCAAGAGTCCCATGCTCAATCAACTGCGTCACCCAAACACCCCTATAATTAAATCGTTCTCAACGTGAAATGGTTAGTTACCTACTATCAGGGGGTTCTAGTCCCACTACGTAAGAAAACAGAGACATGCAAATGAACTCCCTCAGCTAAATGGAGACAGAAAAGGAAGACCCTCCCCAGGAATGGAGAGGAGGAGGACTGAACAAAGGTGCTACAAGTAAATCCCTAAGAAGAAGCCATCAAGCTGGTGGATGAGAGAGAGAAGAAACAGGAGGAAAAACCAGAGTTGTGCCAGATGAAAACTAGTTCCCATTCTTGTTCCCTAAATCAGTGACAGCACCCACCTCAAAAGTTACCCCAGGAATCAGAAAGTGACCACTCCATCCACCCAATCCAGCGACTCTGCTGAAGCTTAATTCTATGGACCCAGCTTAGAAAGATGAGATTTTTCTAGAGCTATTTCCAGGTTTTATGACCAGCTGAGGATGCATATGAAGAGAAACTTGCCCTTCAGGCATTGATTCCTGGAGGAAATCATAGGCCCTTCATAGCAGCCTACAGGGAGCATATGAGCTCACTCTGAACCAAGGAGTCAATGCTCTGCCTCAGAGGTTCAAAACCAAGGGAGGGAAACCTCAGAGTGGATCTCTTATTCAGGCTCCCCTCCCTTGTGAGCCCATCTTTTCTTCATAGATCTGCCCCCGAGGAACTCAACACTGAAGATACTGTGAACTATCCTCCACTGGTGCAATATGCCCTCCACAAAAATATGAAGGCAGCCTGACAAGCCGCCAGTGAGATGCTGAAAGAGATGGGGCATGATGGAGGAGTTGCTGTTGTTATCATCCAGAGGTTTCCAAAGGAGCCATGCTCACAGAGGGCCACTGGCGCTGGCCACTGAGCTGCTGACCGTAGAACACGCCCAGTGAATCACCAGGCAGGACCCTCCGCACTGTCCCTGCATGCAGCGGTTTCAGGCTAAGCAGAAAAGGAGGAGAAATTTTTCCTAAGGGACTTTTTGCAGTCCTCCCCACCACCCCAATGCAATGGCATCCTTGCAACACCCAAGAGGAAATGGGAGATGACTGTTCTTCTGCTATGTTTATTGAAGACCTTCTGAAAAATTTACTGAAGGCAAAGGATAATTTTACATTAAATAATTTCATGGGGATTACAGACCCAAAATTTAGGGCAGTTCCTGCTATATCTTGAGTATATTAACTCAAGCCTCTAGTCTCTGACGCTCTAGGTCCCAATATGGAACACTGGAAAAGAATATTCCAGATAATAAAATATGGTCAATGGGACATTACTCTTCTATCTGTTCTAAACCTCATCTGTAAACTATGGATAACAATATCTTCCTTGTAGTTTATTGTGAAGATTAAATTATTTGAAAAATACGTGAAAAGTCTCTGGTGTATCAATTGGAATGTAGTAGATGCTTGTAAAGTGGGGGAAAAGCATGTGAGAAAACCAAGAGTTAGGAAAATGAATGAATTCCATTACATACATATATATATATACATATATATATATACATATATACACATATATAATGATTTCCATTATGTCTGTATTTATAAGTATATATATATAGCTTTCTTAGAGCATATCACAGCATATCACAATTGCAATTATTCATTTGTGTGTATCCTTCATAAAAGCAAAATCCTTGTCTATTTAGATGCCTGTGTCCTGCTACTAATGTTGTTTACTGAAAGCCTAATATCTGTCTGTTTAATTAAGTTTATTCATATTCCTACTATGAGCCTTGAAGCATGAAGAGTGGATAGTAGCAATGAAATGGGGGTGGTCTCCAGTCTTCCTGCCTAATACTGAGAAACTTCAGTGGGTCCAAACAGGAGCAATTCCTCCTTATCCCCAATGTTCTTAAACATCTCCTTGCCATCTTAAATGACAACTTGATGTACCTGGTCCAGTATACCCCACTACTGATTTTACTCCTGTCTACTCCTCATGCTTCAAGGCTAATAGTAGAGAAATGTCACCTATTTTAGATGTGCTCTCTGTACTGTCCATAAGGCAAACAATAGAAAAGGGGGGAGGAGGGGCAGTGGACAAGACAAATGAAAAAACAAAGTCTTGTGTCCTCTGCTCTCACACCCATGGGCACAGCTCCTGAACACTCCAGCTACATTTTTATTTTATTCTTGCACAGAATCTCTGAAACCTCACTGAAGGAACAGTGTCATACCTTTTCTATAGATTTCCATACGAAGGCTTTGAATTTCTTTAATATTTATTAATGAATCAGACCAAGCCATCTATACTCCATAATATAAAGATCATATTATATTTCCTAACGTAAATACATTGCAAGCTTTTTCAAAAACTTAAATCCTGCTCAACTCTGGAACTGACTCATTATTTCAAGGATGTCCATTTTACAACTCAGCCTATTGCCTCTAAAGTAACCATCCCTAGGCACCTCTTTTTAATTGTTTCCCATGCATAATTCCAAGTTGACAGGGAGACCCATAAGCATGGCACAAAATGAATTATCCAGACCAGAAAGAACTCTCTTGCTATCTGCATATTTATGATTAAATATGTCTGTAGCTTTTAAGGCCCACATTCAAAATTGTTAATATACAGAAGATGTGCAGCAACAAAGATCATACAATGCGAAAGCCAGGTCACTGATATGCATGACTAGAATTCAGATCAGAAGATGTAGCATTTGATCTTGGAACTGGACACAGTTTCACAATAAAAACATGGGCATTTGAGGTCTTTGATGAAGATAATCAAAGGGGGAGAACTACAGTGTTTGATCAGATCTCAGAAAGAAATTAACCATGGCTGTTCCAGTAAACATCTTAGGACAAAAGCTCATTTTACAGAAACACACAACCTACATTTCATGCTGACTTCAGATGCTGCAGTAAGTATCTGTACAAAGTTAAGACCAAGCCCTTACAGAAAAGAAAGGTGAAAAGCATGTTCCCCACCTTGGTGAAAACGGAACCAACATTGAGAAAGAGCTCCATCTACTGGAATCGGTTTCCCTAAATCTAGCCACAAACAGGAAAAACATTCATAAATCACACTGGAAAACCACAAAGGTGCCCTTATACTTTCCAAAAACTAAAATTTCAAGAAGGTCGAAAAACAGGTAACATTCTCTGGCACTGGTTGACCCTGATGTCAGGTCACTCTGAGAAGCAGAGAATTTTTCAGGAAAGTCAAAGGGACTTTTTTTAATTAACTGATTTCTTTATACCACTGGTTCACAGACATGCAGCAATCAGAATCTATAATATATAGAAAAATAAGGATTTTTTACTGCATTTCTAAGGGGTAAAGTAGAGCTAATAATAGTATTGCCTAGCATTTGTGTAAATCTTTAGCTCCCAAAGCTCTTTTATATATATTACCATTTAATAATACCTACCAGCTACTGTTTCCATGGTTAATGTTCAGCCAGAACACCCCAGTATGAGGTATTGAAAGCATTCATTCTGATTGGTCAGCGCCTGTGCCATACCAGCTTTTAGTTATTTTTAAAACCACTCTCAACTCTATCACATCCTGATTCAAACAAACTAAATTGGAAAGAGAAAATTTTGAGTAAGTTACAATCAATAGATCTGTGTTTTCTTAAACCTATCCTCCTATTCCTCTCCACCCTCCCACACACCGGCCACAGGTCAATATTTGATCTGTGAGAGGAGGGATTCTGCCCATCAATCCTAACCATGCTTTTCCTCAGTAGAAGGGAACTGTCCTTCACAGGATTTACACACACACACACACACACACACACACACACACTCATACATGTGTGCACACATAGCTCACACACCACACATTCACCACACGCACTTCTTCATTCAAAACCCCACTTCTTCATTCAACATTTTACTGAACACTACTGAGTATCAATTAAGTTCTAGAAAAACAAAGATAATAAGGAGGAAAATAAAACTGGATCCCTGCCCAGTACTATATACGAAGCCCAACATGAAGTCTGCCTTTATGGGTGATGGTCTTAGGTCAAGCTGCAATAACAGAATACCACAGACTTGGTGAATTAAGCAACAGACATGTATTTCTCCCCTTTCCGGAGGCTGGGAAGTCCGAGACCAAGACGGTGGTAGATCCAGGGTTTGGTAAGGACCTGCCTCCTTGTTTGCAGGTGGCCATCTTTTTGTTGTATCCTCGAGGGGTAAAGAACAGAGAGTTCCCTCAGGTCCCTTCTTATAAAGGCACCCATCCCATTCATCAGGACTCCAGCCTTGTGGCCTAAGTACCTCCCAAAGGCCCCACCTCCAAATATGATCACATTAGGGGTGAGAATTTCAATTTATAAATGGGGAAGAGGAGAGCACAAATATTCATTCCACAATGGTTACCTAAATACTATAAAGCCTAGTAGAAGAGGTGCCTGGGTGGCTCAGTCATTAAGCCTCTGCCTTCAGCTCAAGTCATGATCTCAGGGTCCTGGGATCAAGCCCCAAGTTGAGCTCTCTGCCCAGTGGGGAGCCTGCTTCTCCCTCTCCCTCTGCTCCTCCCCTTGCTTATGCTCACTCTCTCTCTCGCTCACTCTCTCCTAAATGAGTAAATAAATATATTTTTTAGAAAGACTAGTAGAAGAAAATACAGAAGAACTTCATGACCTTCAAATGGAAAAGGTCTTCTTCAACAAACTACAGAAGTACAAACCAAAAGGCAAAATACTGACTAGGCTTCCTCAAAACCGAGATTTTCAGTTCAACAAAAGATACCCTAAACAAGATTAACAGAGCACTGGCTGAGTGGGAGAAGATATTTACAAAGCCTTACGAGTTCTAGATTAATAACTCTCCTAAATCCAAAATAAGACGACAACAATCTCAAGGTAAAGACAGGCGAAAGATTACAAAATGCAATTTACATTAAAGGAAACCCCAGATGACTAACAACCACATGAACAAACACTCAGATCCACGAATAATAAGAGAAATGAAAACTTAAACAACAGTGAAATGTAGCTTTACAATAGTTAGGCTACCAAAATTTAGGAAGTTGAAAAATGCCAAGTGTTAGCTGGGGTGTGAGACTATGAGACCCAAAGGAAGAGAAAGATAAATAAGACCACTGTCACAATGATCTTAGTGAAAATGATATTGTGACTAATACCATAGAAATTAGAAGTATCTTTAAAAAAAAAAAAACACTATATTTTTGAGCACCTGCTGTGAGCCAGTCCCTGTCCTAGTCACCTTAACATATATTCTCTTCTTTAGTCCTTGAAACAACAGTTATTAATACCCTTATTTTATAACCAGCACAAGGAAACTAGAGCTTTGGACAATTCAGGGGGTGTGTCTCGGGTCCCAGGTGCAAACATTTAAATGGGATTTTTTTTTTTTAAGATTTACTTATTTATCTGACAGAGAGAGTGGCAGGCAGAGGGAGAGGGAGAAGCAGACTCCCTGCTGAGCAGAAAGCCCCACGTGGGGCTCGATCCCGGGACTCTGGGATCATGACCTAAGCTGAAGGAAGACACTTAACCGACTGAGCCACCCGGGTGGCCTAAATGGGCACTTTTAAACCCATGTCTTCTGACTCAAGGACCAAGTTTCTTTCTCCAGAGTCCTCTTACATTTCTCTCCACACCTAAAAGGCCCAGGGAAAAAAAGTTTGCTTTCAGAAATAAATTACTATAGTTGTTTCTGAAATGGCTGCTTAGGTTAACAGGAAAACAAACTCCTTCATTTGGGAAAGTTTTTTAATGAACTTTTCTGGTGCTACAAAGGTAGGACACTAGTCTAGAGTAAAGACTGAGAAGAATTTTGAGCCTTTTTTTAAATTTTTAATTTTTTTATTTCTTTAATTCAAGTATAATTAACATACAGTGTTATAGTAGTGACAAGTGTACAATGGGGTGATTCAACAATTCTATACATTAGTGCACTGTTGGCGGGAATGCAAACTGCTGCAGCCACCACGGAAAGCAGTAGGGAGGACCCTCCAAAAGTTAAAGATAAAATTACCCTATGATCCAGTAACTCCACTGCTGGGTATTAACCCAAAAAAGATGGAATTCTGAGCTTTCCACTCGCAAGCTCTAAAGTGTGAGAAAGGTATGAAGATATGAATGTCCAGGTGTAGGGAATAAAAGGATAGAGAATGGGCATGGGGTCCAGCAAACTGGCAGAGCTCAGGGACGGAGTCCTGAGAAAGAATGCCTGTATGGGCAGTGATGGTGACGTATGAACAGAGGAATTTGGAGTCCATGTGAGGTGGGTTCTATTCTGTTCTGAGCTGCTCCTCCAGGATCCCCAGTCCTGTGGCAGGGTCTGGTGGACCTCACAGGCAGCCTCGGTGTTGCTGACCCACTGCCCGTTGCCCTCCAGTTTCCCCTCCGGGTACAGGGGCAGCACTCAGGGCAACAGAGGCAACGGGACACACACATACTCTGTTTATTGGCTACACTGACCACAGCTAAATCTGGCAGGGTCATTTTACTCACTTTATACATCAAACCAAACTCTTTACCTCGAGATTTGATTTGTCCACTATTCAAGCCCCTCCAAAATTCCCTCCCAGACCTTACCTCTGAATGAAGCTAGCAAAATTGTGGGTGGCTCTTCTTCTAATTAATATTTGCCTTACCTACTGGTGGCTTTTCAGACCATGGTTTTACTCTTACAGTGGAGAGAGGGAGACCACACAGCCAAAGCAAACCAGAGGCGTGTGTACTCATTTCCATCTCACCAGATGCCCTGGACAATTCAGTCCATTTGTCTGTGGAGTAAGGGAAAAACCAGGAAAGCCTTCCTGGAGGAGGTGTTGCTTGAATCCAGTCTTGAAGGTCAAGTAATAGTTCACAGGTAGAGAAAGAGCAGCACAGCATCCAGACAAAGGAAAGGAGCACTGGTGCAGAGGGAAGAATGACAAGGTACATATCTGAGATAAGACGGTGTGGACTGACTGAGCATAAGGAACAAGGCAGGGTTTTCTGGGATGTGGGGCGGAAGGGCACTGAGCAGTGTACACTTGGCCCTGAGAGTGATGGATGCTACTGAGGGCAATCAGACTAAGGAAGGACAAGCTCAGATAGTGTTTTCTTTATCCTGACAAACAACTGCCTGCTGGAAAACATGATAAAGGTTTTTTCATTTTTTTAATCAATTGACACAAAAATATTTACCAAAAAAAAATTTAAGGCCGCCTGGGTGGCTCAGTCATCAAGTGTCTGCCTTTGGCTCAGGTCCTGATTCCAGAGTCCCAGGATCTAACCCCACATTGGGCTCCCTGCTGGGCGGGAAGCCTGCTTCTCCCTCTCTCACTCCCCCTGCTTGTGTTCCCTGACAAATAAATAAATAAACCCTTTTTTTTTAAAGAAAATTAAATTAAAATTTAAAAACTTTTAGTAAGTCATATTTAGTTGTTTCTCAAATCATTAGGGTTATCCCAGGAACTATGTGATTAGATACCATGTTAATTTCTGGAAAATGATAATAGAAAGATAGCTCTTGTTCCAAGAGACATAAATCTAAGTTTAAAAAAAGACGTGGGAGTGAAACTTCACATGAAGAAGGTAAGGTTGCCTGCAGAATTCTAGAAGGCAGAGCGAGAAAATGGGATACCAGGTTTCAGAAGCATGTCCAGCTAGGCAGGCCAGTAAGTGGCCTAGTGAAGACTGGCAAATGAATCTCTAATAGTTGTGCATCAAAGCCATGGGAACAAGACGAGGAAGCAAGAAGAGATGTCAGCATAGGAAATGCTCTTTTTCCCTGTACTGCAAAACTGACCAAGGACTCCGGGTGCACGGACTAGATCCCACAGGACTTTTGCCCGCACCTAAAGAATCCCTTCAAAGTGATTTCTGTCCATGTAGCTCACATGGCATCACCAATTCTGTTCTCTTTCTCCATCCTCTCCTAAACCCTGGTACATAACCTCCCTCAGTTACATCTGCTCAGGTGGGTGTTTGCCTATTTCCATGTGCATGGAAATCACACACACACACACACACACACACACACACACACACACACACATATACACACAACAATTTACCTGAGACTTTTTCTTTCTTTCTTTCTTCTTTTTAAAGATTTTATTTATTTATTTGACAGAGAGAGAGATCACAAGTAGGCAGAGAGGCAGGCAGAGAGAGAGGAGGAAGCAGGCTCCCTGCTGGGCAGAGAGCCCGAATCGGGCCTCAATCCCAGGACCCTGAGATCATGACCTGAGCCAAAGGCAGAGGCTTTAACCCACTGAGCCACCCAGGTGCCCCCTGAGCCTTTTTCTAGCATATTCTCCACATTTCCATATTTCCAAGTTCCTATAGTACATTTGGCTCCCAGCCACCCTTGTTATCGTCAGAATCAATCAGAAGGAGCCAGATCCGGGTGCTGCTAGAGGATGACAGACTGGGCAACACTTTCTGGAGGGGTGCATATTCTGATTTCACAATTCCCCAGCCAGGAATCTATCAAACAAATATGCAAATGTATATATAAGAGTATTCCTCATGGCATTATTTATTATGGAAAAAATTAACAACTTAAATAGCCATCAGTGGGGAAATGGTTCAATAAACCATGTTCTATCTGCACAATGGACTACTATAAAGGTATTAGCATGTTTTTTAAGATATAAAAAAGTTGAAAAAGCAGATTATAAAGTAATGCATCTAGTATTCACTTTTAGAAAACAAATTTCTGTGTGTGCGTGTACTTAAATACATACATTTTTAAAGTATGAAGGATTTACTTAAGTGATTTTTTTCCCGATTCCTTATCTGTATTTTTTAAGTCCCTACAATAACAATAGTCTATATCTGTTGTAAGGATAAAGAAAAAGACCAATGAGTTTCAGTTGCCATCACAATATGAATCTGTAATATGATGTGAGAGATACAAATGTAAATTTGGTGGAAGTAGAGGATCTAATATTTCAGTTACTAGTTAGTAGACTATAGTGCTTAGGACTAGGAAGGCATAGTCCACTGTCTACAGCACTACCTTTCAGCTGGATTCCAAGAGTTCAGAGTGACACTTATAAACCAAAGCGCATTCAGAGAGGGGTTCCCAAGATAGTGAAGGTCCAAGAAATCTTTCACTGAGGAATGATCAATGAAACTGGAATGATTATCCCTGGCACCAGGCTCCTAAGGCTAGCAAGAGAGCTGGTGTCAAACACAGAAAGGGCTAATGTGTAGAATAAAGATCTGGATCATTCCATATACCTTTGGAGGAACAGAGAGTAAAAATGTGAGTCAGATTTTCATTTACAACAGAAGGAGGAAGAGAAGCAGGAAAAGAAGAGAAAGGAACCTTCTAACAATTCAAACTTTTTGAAAATTGAATAGGCCAAAGTGATGGGTCAATTCATTGCAGAAAATGTGCAAATGGCAACTCAAGTTCACCTGTCAGGAATAAGTATCCAGGGACTTCTGGTATTAGAGATGATCCCTAATGTTCTTTCCAACTCTGGGGAGTTATAAAAATTCACTCACCCCTTACTCACTCCAATATAAAGTCTACAAAACAGATGACAGGAAATAAATCAAATGCTTGGGTTCAATAGCCCACAAAAATAAGATAACTTCATTCCTTTGAGTACAGCATGACTCATTCAGAGTATTCACATTTTAGCATTCCTTTTTCTGTGGACTTTGGCAAAATTGTTATGAAAATGTTAAGTGCATGAGAAGTCAATGACACTTAAAGTTAGAATTCTCTCCAATTTCCACACTATCATAGTAACAGCTTCTTGTCTGTGTTCCAAGACAAAAAGAAAGTTGGTGTGAAGATTTGGGCAACCGTATGGTTCTTCAGCTGAGGAGACTCATGGTTGTGATCCTTACATAAGAAGTTCTTCTCACACAAAAATTATCTCACTACTATCAATTTGTTTCATCGTTGAAGTTGAGTGGAATACTGCCCTATCTCTCACTAATATAAGCATGAATAACATATTATTTATCTAGAATATATAACCTATAACAAAGTACATTTCCTCAGTGTCACAAATAACATTACAGAATGGAAATAACATATGAAATAAATCCTATGTCCACAAGAATCATAAATCAACCTTATGATTCTTTCTTGTGTATGTGATTGTCATATAACAGTGCTCCAGGAAAATGAACCCCATCTGCACATTTCAGCATTCTCCCATTTCAACATGTGGTCCCTTGTCAAGAAGGGTTCCCTGTCCATGTCTTTTGAGGTCTCCAGATTTCATGGTGGATCTCAAGGAGGACAGTGGGTGAAGCAGATCATGGAAGGAGGGTGAGAGGGAAAGAGAAAAAATAATACACCATGATATTATCCAGTCCTCAAGATCTTTTCAATCTGGTTGGAGACAGACATAAAATCAACAAAAGTAAAACATTATAAACTTGGGAATGAAAATTTTGGCTTCAAAGGGATCTCTCTTTCTATCTCTCTGTCTTTCTCTTCTCCCTCTGCCCCCCACACACATTCACACACAAGTTCTGAATTTTAATATTGTCTCAGCAATGTGTCGTCAGTTTTCCCTGTCAGCAAGGGAACTTGTCTGAAAATGTCCTAATTTAACAAGTCTTCCTTTGAGACCTGAGTAGAGATGCTGAAGAACTCTCCATGCCGGCACAAGGCAATTCGTACCCATTTGAGAAATGATTCTGTAAAGAAAGCTTCAAGAACATTATTACCTTTGGAGTACACTTGCTGGGGAGCCAATTGTTGGACATTATCAGATGACTTGTCAGCAACTGAGAAGACCTGAATGTATAATTATTGTATTTAAAGTGTACCAAAGTTTTACATTGTAAAATATTGTCATTTTCCATATGATTTTGAGCTGCTCTTTATGCCCTTGTTCATTTGCTTTTCCAGCGTGATACTGACTTTAAGCTGGTGATTGCGAAACCCATGATCAAGACGTCCCCTTGAAAATGAACAGAAAATGCACCTCTACCCAACACAAACTTCTCAAAAATGCTCAAGCCAAAATCACTAGCCATTATGATATATGTATACATGAACACAGAAAGCTGACATGGAAATAGGTTACCCCTTGACATCACAGTTAGGGCTAAAGCAGTGTGTTATCACAATGTAAACTGATGACAGCCAACACCACAATTCAAGTGTGAAAGAATATATGCCCCAGCACCTGTATGTCTTGGTAAAGAGCTTGACTGTATTCTTCATAACACTGAGAAGCTTCTGCCGGATTGTTGGCAGAACAATAACTTGATTCGTGCTTTAACTCTGACTGCTAAAGTTAGAATAGAATAGAATCTGAGTGGGATATAAAGGACAAAAAGAATGTGATAGCAACAGTCCAGGAGAGAGATGATGGTGGCTGGCACCACGGTGGGGTTGGCACAGGAAGAGAGAACTAGAGGGATCCGAGACACTTTTTTTGAGGGTGGTGTCAAAACTGACCACCAGGTTTCTTCACCAGTGACTAGGTGGATAGAGCAACCAGTTGCCAGGATGGAGAAAGCTAAATAAGGCCAAGTTTGGAGAGGAAACTCAAGAGCTCAGTTATGATGCTAAGTTTAGGATACATGTGAAACACCCAAAGGGAGATGCCAAGAGGCAGTTAGATAGGAGTCCTAAACCCAGAAGAAATGTTCAACTACAGATAAAAACTTAGAATCATCAGCATGGAGATGGTACTTAAAATCATGGGAAGGATCAAATCAACAGAGAGAGAGAGAATAGACATGAGGAGGGTCCAGGATTCAGCCTTGGGGAACTCCAGTACAGGTTTTCTAGAGCTGAGAACCTATATAGGAAAAAAGAGAATCAGGAGAGGATGATGGTGTCACAGAAACCAAAGGAGGAGAATGTTACAAGAAGGAAGTCTCAAGCAACTTAGGTCGAGGGCAAGTAAGAAGATAGAAAAACTTTTTTTTTTTAAGATTTTACTTATTTGACAGAGAGAAACACAGTCAGAGAGGGAACACAAGCAGGAGGAGTGAGAGAGGGAGAAGCAGGCTTCCCGCCGAGCAGGGACCCTGATGTGGGACTCGATCCCGGGTCTCCGGGATCGTGACCTGAGCCGAAGGCAGTCGCTTAACCAACTGAGCCACCCAGGCGCCCCAAGAAAAACTTCTTACTGGCTTTGCCAACAGTCATTATTGACTTGGCAGGCAAAGCCAACAAGAACCCAGAAGGGAACACAAAGAGTGGGGAAAAAATGGATATTGCTTGTAGACTACTCTTTCAAGAAGTATGACTTTAGGGTGCCTGGGTGGCTCAGTGAGTTAAGCCTCCACCTTCAGCTCAAGTCATGATCTCAGGGTCCTGGGAGCGAGCCCTGCATTGGGCTCTCTGCTGAGCCCAGAGAGCTCCTCCCTCTTCCTCCTCTCTCTCTGCCTGCCTCTCTGCCTACTTGTGATCTCTCTGTCAAATAAATAAATAAAATCTTTAAAAAAAAGAAGTATGACTTTACCATGATTATTTCCATACATTCTCCCATCTGTTTTACCCTAACACACACACACACACACACACACACACACACACACGCGCACACACACACATTTTCATATGTTACAAAAATTTGCAGACCACCTACAATGAAATAGTTTCAGCCATTAAAAAGAATAGTGAAACAGAAAAGAGTTAAAGGTGGAAAAGAAGATGAAACAAAGTAATAAACATATATGCTGAAAAACAATGTGTTAAAGGAATGTGTAATAATAAGTCATGAAGGAATACACAGCAGAATAATAATCGTGATTGTCTCTGAGGGTATGATCGTGAAGCTTTTTCTTTCTTCCATTATGTACTTGTGTCACACAAATTTTATACAGACATGAATTGCTTTTACAGTTAGAGAAAAATACATTTCGGTCTGCATTGTTTTGGTTTTTAGTGAACACAAGGACCAAACAAAATACAGTGTCACAAAAAGTAGCCACAATTTAGAGGGTTATTTTTTGGGAGGCCTTGAAGCATTATTTTCCTGAGTAGCCATTTTTGGGGGCTTTTTTTGTTTAACTTCACATGCCTTTGCATTTTCTTTCTTTAAATGAAAAAAGGATAACTTTTTCAAAACAGTTTGAAAATACATGGTAGTTGTGACACATTGAGATAATTTCTGCATGGGTACTTTGCATGTTGTCATTTTGTTCATTTCTAATCACACCCAATGGCTTAAATTCAGTTTGTCTTCATGTTTCCAACCCAGATGAGTGCTCAGACCTGCCTGTAACCCACTCAGATCAGAAGCTCCCATATAACCGGTCCATAAAACATCACCTGAGGGGGCTGAGACAGTCTCACAGCTCCGCAGAGGGAAAGAGCCTTCAATTTCCCAGAGACCAACAGCAGGGTTGTGGTTAGGGCTCATCATAAAACATCCTCAAAGGGAAAGCTTCCAAAAGTCAGTCATCAACTTCCAAACTTTCTACCAAAGAAATACAGTTTAGCACAGAGTATTATCTGACTTGAGAAGGGCCACAGATGGGAACTGTCTTCCAACGTAAGTTTAAATTATCTTCCTTCTGTGTCTACTTTTATAGCAAGTGCCTGATTAGTTTAGTTTCTTCTAATAAATTACCAATAAGTAATTAGAGGAACTCCATGTTTTCCAAACAAGGCTGGGCAATTTGTGGTCATCCTACGACAACAAATACATCAAAAGATCTGAAACTCGGGATGTCAATGTCAGTATTAGCCATGTTTATATATCTGAAGTGTGGATCTAGCCAGCCGAACATGATGCACAGGAAGAGTTCTTGTCTTAACCTCCAGGGTAACAGGTGGTTTCCAAGGAGGAAATTTCATTATTCTGGAGTACGTATTCAACTGCAGATCTTGCTTTGCTTGTAAACTTGTCATTTTCAGTCTGGGTTCTATATTGTTGCCAGAATACAGGGGCAATAAATCTATGTGCTGAGAACACAGAGTGAAAAGAGCCTTTCTTTTATTTGTTCTGACTCACTACCCAATCAGTGCCAGTGACCTACTAAACGGAAGGCAGGGAACAAACACAACATGAAAAAGAAGAGGATTAATTAGTTCTGTGCATTTCAGGGGCCTAAAGTTGTCAGGCCACCCTCCCATTCATATCTATTCCCGGATACATAATTTTTCTGTCCTGCAATTTTTCTGTTTTCTTTTTACAATCCAAAATAGAACCAGCTCACTTTGGTTTTACCAATTTGCAAAGCATATCTAATTCACTGCTATTCACTTCCACCTTTCTCCTGATACCCAATATCTATATGTGTTATGTTTTTTCTCTCATCATATTCTTTTACATTCATATGATTTTTTGACACTCTCCAAATACAACCCCCCCCCAAAAAAAAACCCTCTAGGGAGCCATTCATTCAATTGTTCAGATGGCAGGTTATTATTACTCAGTCCAGGAGAGATATAAAATATAATTTTATTAATAATTAGAAGAGATTTAGAGCACACATAGCCCAACCCTGTCATTGTGATAACCAGATCCAGGCACAGAAAGGTAGCTCAAACCTAGAACTGCTAACTGGTAAAGTACTGAAGATTTTATTTACATACACAGGTCAATAATTACAACACTAGAGGAAACATCACACTGGCTTTATATTATATTTATTGGGGACTCTTTGTCTTCTCCAGGCAATCATAGCATTCTGGAAAGCAGGGACTATGGCGTGCTCATTTCACCCACAGCAACAAATCTTGCACATACCCGTGCTTAATAAATATCTGCCATCCTCAGTGTGTTCACTAGTTTTGTAGTTGGGCTTGTGGTCACATTTTCAAACACAACACTGTCCAGCAGAAGGGCTGGTTCTTCCTCTGCATCTCATCTTCCCTAGAAGCACACCCAGAAGCTCCCTCTCACACCACATTGGCCATAGCAGGGTCACCTGAGCACCTCCAGGCCAATGACTGGCAAGGCACATGGAGTCACCATTATTATTTGGTGAAGTCAACATCTATGTGACACTATGTAACAACCTAGAAGCTTGTTTCTAGACATGTAAGCAAAAAATCAAACTGCAAGGTTGTGTGTATGTTATAATTCAATTTCGTAAAAGTTTAAAAAAAAAAGACTTGGAATATACACTAACTAAAATAGCTTTGTGGGGGGTCTGGGTGGCTCAGCTGGTTAAGTGTCTGCCTTTGGCTCAGGTCATGATCTCGAGATCCTGAGATCAAGCCCCATGTTGGGCTCCCTGCTCAGTAGGGAGTCTGCTTCTCCCTCTACCCCAGCCCACTCCTCATGTGCTAGCTCTCTTGCTCTCTCTCTCAAATAAATAAAATCCTTTTAAAAAAATAATAAAATAACTTTGTTCAGTGGGATAAAAAGCTTTTTTCTCTGTTGTCGAATTCTTCCTTAATGTTGTAAGATATATTTTTTTAAAATCAGATGTAGTTTGCTAAGTGAAATAAGTCAGACAGAGAAAGACAAATACCATATAATCTTGCTTTCACATGGAATCCTAAAAAAAACAAAAACAAAATAACAACAAAAACACCAAGCCGGTAGATACAGAGACCAGACTGATGGTTTCCCAGAGGTGAGGCATGGCCGGTGAGGGGGAGAGGACAAAATGGGAGAAGAGGTGAAGGGTCCAAAGGTACAGACTTCCGGTCATAAAATAAATAAGTCATGGGGATATAATATACACCATGGAAATTATAGTTAATAATACTGCCTAGCATAGTTAAAAATTGCTGAGAGTAGATCTTAAAATTTCTCATCACAAGATAAAAATTTCATAACTATGTATGGTAACTAGATTTATTGTGGTGATCACTTCAGAATACAAACGACTGTCAAATCACCATATTGTATACCTAAAACTAATATAAAGTTATTGTCAGTTGTACCTCAATTTTAAAAAGTCAGATAAACTTTCATATTCACATAGGTAGCTCAGCTTGACTAGACAGAAACTTTGACCTCTGCTCTCAGCCTTCGGGACCACCTACCTGGGGAATCGGGTGCCCCTCCTCAAGGCAGGTCTATTCCGGCAGAGGCTGGAGCCAGGCTCTTCAGATGGCAAGCACTGACAGCAGCCTTCCTTTTCTCCAAAATGTCCAGTGAGAGTGAACTAAGGCTCACCAAGATAAGTGGGGACAGAGCACATTATACTATTTGTGGAAAGCTGAGAAGGATGGTGGGGTTAGGGAGAGGTTTCTGTCATCCTTCTGACCCTTCTGCAGTCTCCTCAGATGCTGACTTCCAAAGCAGGACGGGGACACTCTCGAAGATGGCAGAGCAACCTCACACGCGGCATGGGGCGGTGTGATGAGAGGAGCAGGAAGCCTCACACCCACTGAACGGGTCAGATAAGCAACCCATGCCTGCTGGGACACATTCACGGAGGGCAAGCAACAAAGGAAAAGAGATCAAAGCCATGAAATTTTACAATATTGGCTGTTGGATGATTTTCAAGAATAGAAGGCTATACTGTTTGTTTGTTTTATGAAACTTCCTTCGTCTAGGTTGTAGCCAGAAATTTGTACATGAGAATACGGTGCCAGGCTATGAGCACAGCACAAGGTGGAAATGTTCTAAAGCTAGTGAATGGGGCATAGCCCCAAGTGAGCACTGCTAAAACAGCTAAAACCCTGAGCTTCAAAACAGCTCCATTCATTTCCCATTCTTAATGTGCTCCAACCAGTACAGAGTACTGAGTGCAAATCTACTGAACTGCTTACTTTATAGTGAACACATTTTTTTTTCATTTTGGCTTTCCAAAGGTAAGAAATTTTTGATATTGCATATAAGGAAATAAATTATAACCATTAATTAATCATTATGGCTGAAAATAATTTTTTTTAAAAAATTACACCATTGGCCTAATAACAAAGAGATACAAATTGAAAACAATACAAATGTTTTTCACTTACTGTTGTAGGAAAGAAATATTTAACAGTATTAAATGCCAGAGGGAAATTGTAGCTGATGTTCTGGTGCTAGTGGCCATGAAAATCATAATTGCTTTTTTGAGGGTGCCTGAGGGGGCTCAGTGGGTTAAGCATCTGATTCTTGATTTCAGCTCAGGTCATGATCTCAGGGTCATGTGACTGAGCCTCTCATCAGGCTCTGCTATGGGTGAGGAGCCAGCTTGGGAGTCTCTCTTCCTCTCCTTCTGTTCCTCCCCCACCCCACCCCCACTTGCACATGCACACGTGCTCGCTCTCATTCTCTAAAAAAAAAAAAAAAAAATTGCTTTTTTTGGGGGGGAATAATTTGATATTAAAATAAAATGATCAT
Source organism: Spilogale gracilis (assembly GCA_004023965.1). NCBI lineage: Eukaryota > Metazoa > Chordata > Mammalia > Carnivora > Mephitidae > Spilogale > Spilogale gracilis. The sequence goes on along the minus strand of PITA01007837.1, from coordinate 15,790 downwards.
TTTGTTGGAATTAGCAAACCCAAGGCAGAAATCTAATTCAAGAAATAATCCAAGGGCACCTGGGTGGCTCAGTTGGTTGAGCGACTGCCTTCGGCTCAGGTCATGATCCTGGAGACCCGGGATCGAGTCCCCACATCGGGCTCCCTGCTCAGCGGGAAGCCTGCTTCTCCCTCTCTCACTCCCCCTGCTTGTGCTCCTTCTCTAGCTGTATTTCTGTCTGTCAAATAAATAAATAAAATCTTAAAAAAAAAAAAATCCAAAATACAAGGATTCTCTATACTCAAAGATGTTTTTCACAGTATTATTTATATTAAGCTAAATGCACAATGCTTGGGAGTCACTAAACTAAATCATAAACTGTAAATCCATGAACAATAGTCCACTGTTATAACCTGTAATTATAAAGACTATGCTGAAACCCAAAAATTTATAATTTAACTCACACTAGTTTTGAAATACAAAGAAAATGCAACATCTTGATTGTGTGTAATGAATTTGATCACCCTACTGAGCCTCCTGTCTCAGTAGGATGATCCACTTAATTGGTTAAATGGGTTAAAAGATAACTTTTTTCAGTTCTGGACAATTTGAGATTTTGTCCAACCTAATAATTTAATAATAGTAATGATATTCCCTTTGGGTTTTAGTCAGGCTTCCCCTTTATAAGAACATGAACAAGGTATATAGTGTATTGAGGGGAGAGAATGGGGTTCCTAGCCTTGGCTGGATCTTAACTATTTTCTGGCGTCATCCTCTGATCTATAGAGGGTCCCATTTGTATTCAGATGAGAACTACAGCTATGTAACATATGGTCTGGTCCTTGTTCAGGTGTGTTGGGCTCCCTGGATAACCTGGCCTCATTTTGGAGGTCACTCCTGAAGAACTCCGAGCCTCAGCCAGGTCCCCACCCAGACCACTGGCCCCCATCCATCCCCACCTCTGCCTTGAGGAGGGCTGCCTTGAGGAGGGCTGGAGCAAGCCCACTGGGTCCTGTTGGAGCATCTGTGCTGCATAGGAAATGCTCACCCAAAAAAAACTAAATCTCAGCTCCCTGCCCTTGGCTGGAACATCTTGAATTACTTTTCTCTCTAGCTGTGGTCAGTGAGAAATGAGGCAATAATCCTCTTCCTTTCTGTTCAGAATTACCCTGAAGAATGTACTAAATGTACTAAACTCTGAGTTTAGACTAGAAAAAGGAGTTCAGGAAATTCATATCTTAGTGCTCTGTTCTCACACTCTTTCTCTCCCTCTACCTCTTTCTCTATCTCTATCTCTCCTCCACCCCACCTCCCCTGCTCTCTCTTTAGCCTTAGCCCCCTTCTCTCCCTTCCTCAGCCCTCCACTATTCCATAATGCCCTGAGTCAGAAAGGTTGGGGTTTTCTTTTACTGTCCCTAAGATATACCTTCTTTCTCTAATTCCGTTATGACTTAGGGATTGGAAGGGGTATCGCCACTACGCAACTGGAGAACACGGTGAGTTACAGCTTCCAGAATCAGTGGTGAATACTTGGTGCCGAAGGATGGGGAAAGACAGAGTGAGGGAGGGGAACTGGAGACTTATGAAATCTCTCATGTCTGACTCGTAACATTCCTAACCTCATTGCACGATCCAATTTTGAATGCCAAAACAAAATATGACCTTGGTCTTTCAGCTAGCATCCCTTATCCTTGAGTAGAAAACCTAAGTCAAATATGCTCAAAAGAGTAAAGAAGACCAGAGTTTTCAGAGTTAGTTGATTTAGTGGCTCATCAATAGTATCCTAGGTTCCTGCATAACTTGGTTCTCCCATCCACAGGCACAACCCTGGACATGGTGTAAAAGAACATCTCTTCTGGTACCTTCTTAAGAGCAGGGAAAGCTTCTCCATCCTCACATCTTATCAGCCAGACCAGTGATTGGCTCTTAAGTCATATATTGGGCCACTCTCCAAAACCATGTAGGGAATGAACATACTGGGATAAAATCAAAATTCTGTTAGCAAAGGAGACCAGGGAAACAGATATAGAGCAAGTAGACAGCAAGCATCTGGCCTCTGACTTGGAGCTTGGCATTTATTCTGTAGCAACCTCAGATTTTGTGTGTCTGGGGAAGTTAGGGACCAAAGTTAGGTACCCATTAAAACAAAAAAGAGAAAAGAATGTGAAACATTTTTAAATTTCAGTTTTTGTTGCACGTTTATAATAGAATGTAAAATGACAAGAGCCAGTTGAAAAATGTGCATTGACTACAACTAAAACTATGTTTAAAATACATTTTAATACAAGAAAGAAAATACAACATGTTTTGTGTTAGTGACTATAGTTGAGGTTTTGGGACTGTCAGTGACTCCCCCCCCCCAATTTCCAAGTCTTCTATAATATTTATGAGTACTTATGTAATTTTTAAATCTAAGAATTCCAAACTCCATTCTGCTTTATAAATTCTTTTAAAATTCTTATTATCTTTGTGCTTCAACTTTCTTTATTTGAACATCTTATAAGAGGAAGTAATCCATATAGCCCACCTCTATTCATCTTATATATGAGGCACAAATATTCTCCATGAACAGGATAATTAAGCAAAATATCCCTCTGCCATAAATGCATGCTCACTGTATCAAAACTTGCCTTTAAATGGACTCCCTCATTAAATCTGGAAAGGTTATTTCTACTATTTTTCCCACAACCACTGTAAAACGCTAATGGGCTTTGTAATTATTTCCTATTTTTCAAGGTACTTTCTAATTTGAACATTAGTGACATTGAAACATTTAAGCTACTATTTTTGAGCTAATACCTACCTCTAAGGCACCTTTAGAACTCCTAATTCTACTCTTGCCTTATCTACTAATTTCTTCAAGCCCAAGAGTGAGTTAGCCTGGCTTTCAATGTAGTTAATATTGTGCTCGAAATATTTAGGGCCTTTTTACCATTCTGCCAACTCCCATTTATCAGAAGCTGATCCTGAATATAATGTATTCTCTGCTCCACAGCCACCTCCCTACCATCATCCTGGTGGCATCCACCAGTGCCTGCTACATTAGCAGCTGCCTTCCCCCTGTTAGTCTGGGTCCTGTCAACGTCTTCCAATCAACCCATTGTGTGTTCTTCTACTGTATCCACCTGTGTAACTGATGGGAATAGAAAACACTGAACCCAGTGTAGTCCGTGGCTACTACACTTCTATTCCTGTCTTCCTCTCAATAATTCTGGAGTAGAAGAGCCTTGGACAAGGTGGTAGAGACGCTTTCTCTCTAGCACATGCCAATTTCTCCATTAAAACACATCTTCATCATAAACTGAAATCTCTTTTGATTCCATTTTGTGTTTTCTTTGTAGTTAACATTCCAGCCTATATTAGGGTTCTCCAAAAAAACAGAAGCAAGGAAATGTGGGGGGGTAAGAAATTTATTATAAGAGATTGACTCACTTGCTTATGGGGGCTGATAAGTTCCAAGATCAGCAGTCAGCAAGCTGGACACCAGGAGACCCAGTGGTGTATTCCAGTCCGAATGCTGGCAGGCTTGGGACACAGAAAGAGCCTAGGTTTCAATTAGAGACCAAAGGCCAAAAAGAACTAATGTCCCAGCTCAAATAAGCAGGAGGAGTTGCCTCTTGCCCTTGGGAGGGTGAGCCTTTTTGTTCTCCTCAGGCCTTAATTGGATGAGGCCCACCCCTTAAGGAAAGCCTAAGCTTTACTGTCTTTACTGATTTAAATATTAATCTCATCCAGAAACACTCTCTCAGACATACCCAAAATCATGCATAACCAAAGTCTGAGTACCTCTGGTGCAAGAAACTTGACACATAAAGTTATCTATCACATTGCCCAAGGCTGATTTTTTTAAGTAACTCTTGTGGTTGACCTTCTCCTTACCGGACTATATTTTTTGCATAATTGCTTTCATATCACTTTCCATTTCTCTTCAACCACATTGAGCTACAGCTTTTTCTTTTTTCCATTTAGATATCACCACTATGAGTTTCTCTTTGCAGAATCTTAATGGGACACTGTCAACACAAAACTTGGAAGACCTCAAGTTCTTTTGGTTTTGAAAGTAGTCAGAGCTACAATTGTTACTACACAAAGCAGTAGATGTGAAAGCATCTTTTAAATTTTTTGGGTATTGAAAAAAAAAGTTCATGTTAACTAAATATCACTGGCAATGCTTTCAAAGATTTGTGTACAATTCCAACGAAGAAAACCAACAACAAAATAAAAAAAGACAACCCACTAAATGGGAGATATTTGCAAGTGATATATCAGATAAGATGTTAATATCCAAACTATATAAGGAATTTTTACAACTCAATGAGAAAAAAATAATCCCATTAAAAATGAGCAGAAGACATGAAGAGACATTTTCCAAGGTACACATACACATGCCAAGAGACAATGAAAAGATGCTCAACATTACTAATCATTAGAGAAATGCAACTCAAAACTACAGTGAGATATCATCTCATACCTGTCAAAATGACCAAAATCAAAAATACAAGAAACAACAAGTGTTGGTGAGGATGTGGAGAAAAAGGAATCCTGTGCACAGTTGGTGGGAATGAAAGTAGTGCAGCCACCGCAGAAAACAGTATACAGTTTCCTCAAAAAATTAAAAATAGAATTATCATAAGATCTAGTAATTCCACCACTGGGTATTTTTCCCAAAGAAAATGAAAACACTAATTCAAAAAGATATATTCACCCCTATGATTATTGCAGCATAGCTAAGATATGGAAGTAGCCCAAGTGTCCATTAATAGAGTAATGAATAAAAAAGATGTGAGATGATAGACAGATAGATAGATAGATATAGATGATAGATAGATGATAGATTAGATAGATAGATATAAGAACAATGGAATATTACTCAAACATAAAAGAGAATGAAATCTTGCCATGTGCAACAATATAGATGGAGGTACAGAGTATAAAGCTAACTGAAATAAGTCAGTCAGAGAAAGACAAATCCCATATGATTTTACTCATGTGGAATTCAAGAAACAAAACAAAGGACAAAGAGAAAAGAGACAAAAACAGATTTAAATATAGAGAACCAACTGGTGGTTACAAAAAAAGGAGGTAAAAGGATGGGGAACTAAGGGCATTAAGAGAATTAAGTATTCTCTTAGGGCACCTGGGTGGCTCAGTTGGTTAAGCAACCACCTTCAGCTCAGGTCATGATCCCAGAGTCCTGGGATCAAGTCCCACATGGGCTCCCTGCTCCAGGCAAAGCCTGCTTCTCCCTCTCTCACTCCCCCTGCTTGTGTTTCCTCTCTAGCTGTGTTTCTCTCTGTCAAATAAATGAATAAAATCTTTAAAAAAAAAAGAGTATACTTATCATGATGAGCACTGAGATGTTTACGATTGTTGAACCATTATACTTTATACCTGAAACTAGTAATATTATATGTTAACTATACTTGAATTTTAAAAATAAATAAATATGGGGGTGAGAGGAGCAAGGTGGCAGAGGAGTAGGAGACCTAGAGATCATCGGGTCCCAGGAGTTCAGCTGGATGGTTATCAAACCAGTCGGAACACCTACAGATTCAGTAGGAAATCAAAGAGAAGAGCAGCAATTCTAACAAGAGAAAAGTGACCATTTTCTGGAGGTAGGACACACAGAGAAGGGCATCGGAGGTGACATTTGGGAAGACAGACCGCGGGCGAGGGGCAGCTCCCAGCCAGCAACAGTGCAGTGGAGCACAAAACCAGAACCCTTAGAAGTTGTCTCCACTGAGGGATGATGCCACAGAAGCTAAGCAGGGGTGGAGTCCTCACTGGGACAGTGTGGTCTCAGGACCCCTGGGGTCACAGAGGACCTGGGGTGCCTGAGCATGTCAGAGCTCCCAGATACCCAAATGGGGAAGCAGGCTGCAGAGGTGGAGCTGAGGAGTAGGCTCTCAGCTCCAGCTTACCTTAAACCATGATCCAAGGTGCAGTACACCTGCTCTCTTCAAGCAGGGACCCCACAAGTGGCAGATCCGGGGAGACCCCTCCTTCCTCCACTGGGAGGAACAGCACAGCAGGAACCTGCTGGGTTAGGAGACTCCAAACGGGGCCGAGTGCCAGAGATATAAATGCTCGATCATGGGTCAGGTGAGCATTGAGTGAGGGCTGGAAACCAGAGAGATGGGCGTGACTGACTGTTTTTCTCTGAGGGCACACTGAGGAGTGGGGCCCCCAGGCTCCCTGCTCCTCTGGGCTGGAAAGTAGGAGGCCACCATCCTCATTCCCGTCCTCCAAAGCTGTACAGAAAGCGTTCAGGGAGCAAAGGCTCCTGAGAGCAAACCTGAGCAGATTGCTTAGCCTGGCCCCTGGCAAGAGCAGGACAGTTCTGCCTGGGGCAAAGACTTTTGAGAATCACTATAATAGGCCCCTCCCCCAAGAGATCAGCGAGAACATCCAGCCAAGACCAAGATTGCTCACCAACCAGAACTGCAGAACTTCAGAGCTAGGGCAATGTATCATGCAGAATTCATGGCTTCTTTCCCATGATTCTTTAGTCTTTCAAAGTAAAATTTTTTTAATTTTATTTTTTTCTTATTCTATTTAAATTTTTTCTCTTTCCTATTTTAACTTTTTTTAACTATTTCAATATCTTTTTTAAAAAATATTTTTTAATTTTTATTTTTTAGTCATATTCTATCCCTTCATTGTATTTAAGCTTATCTTTTGTATGCATATAGGTTTTTCTTTCCTCAAAACTTTAGAATACAGTTTCTTCTAATAGATAAAAATATACCCTAAATCTAAGCACATTGTTTTGTTCTAGTCTCTAGCCTCATCACATTCTTTCCTTTTTTTAACCCACTTCTTACCAGTTCCTTTTTTAGAATCTTTTTTATTTTCATCTTTACACTCATATTCTATCCCTTCATTGTGTATTCCCTTATTTTTGTACATATATAAGTTTTTCTTTCTTTAAAATTTTGGGAGGCAGTTTCTTCTAACAGACCAAAATATACCCAAAATGAAGTGTGTGGTTCTGTTCTATTCATCAGCTTAATCATAGAGAGAGAGAGAGACAAACAGATTAGATAGATAGATAGATAGATAGATAGATAGATAGATAGATAGATACAGATTTTCTTTTTCCTTTCTTCTCACCCTGATTTTGGGTCTCTTCTGATTTGGTTAGCATATATTTCTCTGGTGTCATTGCTACCCTTTTAGTATTTTGTTCTTTCATTCATCTATTCTTATCAGAAAAACTCACCTCAAAAAAAAAGAACAAGAGGCAGTACCAAAAGCTAGGGACCTAATCAATAGGGACATTAGTAATATGTCAGAACTAGAGTTCAGGGCGCCTGGGTGGCTCAGTGGGTTAATGCCTCTGCTTTTGGCTCAGGTCATTATCTCAGGGTCCTGGGATCGAGGCCCACATTGGGCTCTCTGCTCAGCAGGGAGCCTGCTTCCTCCTCTCTCTCTCTCTGCCTGCCTCTCTACCTACTTGTGATCTCTCTCTCTCTGTCAAATAAATAAATAAAATCTTTAAAAAAAAAAAAGAACTAGAGTTCAGAAAGATGATTATCAAGGTGCTAGCTGGGTTCAAAAAAAAGCATGGAAGATATTAGAGAATCTCTTTCTGGAGAAATAAAAGTTAAAATCTAACCCAGTTAAAATCAAAAAAGCAATTAATGAGGCACAATCAAAAATGCAGGCTCTTACTGCTAGGATACATGAGGCAGAAGAGAGAATTAGTGATCTAGAAGACCAAATGATGGAAAATAAAGAAGCTGAGAAAAAGAGAGAGAGAATACTACCAGACCACAAAGGGGGAATTCGAGAGATAAGTGATACCCTAACATGAAACAATATTAGAATAATTGGGATCCCAAAAGAAGAAGAAAAAGAGAGAGAGGAGCAGAAGGTATATTGGAGCAAATTATAGCAGAGAATTTCCCTAATACAGCAAAGGGAAGAAGCATCAAAATCCAGGAGGCACAAAGAACCCCCCTCAAAATCAATAAAAATAGGTCCACACCCCATCATCTAATAGTAAAACTTACAAGTCTCAGTGACAAAGAGAAAATCCTGAAAGCAGCTGGGGAGAAGAGCTCTGTAACTTACAATGGCAGAAATATTAGATTGGCAGCAGACCTATTCACAAAGACCTGGCAGACCAGAAAGGACTGACATAATATATACAAAGCACAAAACAAGAAAAATATGCAGCCAAGAATACTATAGCCAGTCAAGCTGTCAATGAAAATAGAAGGAGAGATAAAAAGCTTCCAAATCAAACAAGAATTAAAAGAATTTACAAACACCAAACCATCCCAACAGGAAATATTGAAAGGGGTCCTCTAAGCAAAGAGAGAGACTAAAAGTAACAGACCAGAAAGGAACAGAGACAATATACAGTAACAGTCACTTTACAGGCAATACAGTGGCACTAAATTAATATCTTTCAATAGTTATCCTGAATGTAAATGGGCTAAATGGCCCAACCAAAAGAGACAGGGTATCAGAATGGATTAAAAAAAAAAACAAGACCCATCAATATGCTATGTCCAGGAAACACATTTTAGACCCAAATACACCTCCAGATTTAAAGTGAGGAGGTGGAAAACAATTTACCATGCTATTGGGCATCAAAAGAAAACTGGGGTGGCAATCCTTATATCAGACAAATTAGATTATATCATACTTAAAGTGTCTGTCTAAAAAGAACATCTAACAATTTTAAATATTTATGCCCCTAACATGGGGAGCAGCCAATTATATAAACCAATTAATAACAAAATCAAAGAAACACATTGACAATAACACACTAATAGTAGGGGATTTTAATACCCCCCCCACTGAAATGGACAGATCATTTAATCAAAAGATCAGCAAGGAAATAAAGACTTTAAATGACACACTGGACTGGAGGGACATTAGCAATATGTTCAGAACATTCTATCCTAAAGCAGCAGAATACACATTCTTCTCTAGTGCACATGGAACATTCTCCAGAATAAATCACATCCTGGGTCACAAATCAGCTCTCAACTGGTACCAAAAGACTGGGATCATTCCCTGTATGTTTTCAGACCATAATGCTCTAAAACTAGAACTTAACCACAAGAGGAAAGTTGGAAAGAACTCAAATACATGGAGGCTAAAGTGTATTTCACTAAAGAATGAATGGGTCAACCAGGAAATTAAAGAGGAATTTTAAAACTTCATGAAAACAAATGAAAATGAAAACACAACCATTCAAAATCTTTGGGACATATCAAAGGCAGTCCTGAGAGGAGAGTATATAGCAATACAAGCCTTTTTCAAGAAACAAGAAAGGTCTCAAGAATACAACCTAACCCTATACCTAAAGGAGCTGGAGAAAGAACAGCAAAGAAAGACTAAACCCAGCGGGAGAAGAGAAATAATAAAGATCAGAGCAGAAATCAATGAAATAGAAACCAAAAGAACAGTAAAACAAATTAATGAAACTAGGGGCTGGTTCTTTGAAAGAATTGACAAGATTGATAAACCCCTAGCCAGACTTATCAAAAAGAAAGGAGAAAAGATGCAAATTAATAAAATCGTGAATGAAAAGGAAAGATCACAACCAAAACCAAAGAAATACAATTATAAGAACATATTATGAGAAGCTATAAATAAGCAAATTTGACAATCTAGAAGAAATGGATGCATTCATAGAGAAATAAAATTTACCAAAACTGAACCAGGAGGTAGAAAACCTGGACAGCCCCATGCCCAGCAAGGAGATTAAAGCAGTCATCAAAATCTCCCAAAAAAATGAGAGTCCAGGGCCAGAGGCCTTCCCAGGGGAATTCTACCAAACATTTAAAGAATTCATACCTATTCTCCTGAAAAATAGAAATAGAAGGAAAACTTCCAAACTCATTTTATGAGGCCAGCATTACCTTTATCCCAAAACCAAAGACCCCATCAAAAAGGAGAATTACAGACCAATATCCTTGATGAACACAGATGCAAAAATTCTCACCAAAATCCTAGCCAATAGGATCCAATAGTACAGTAAAATGATTATTCACCACGACCAAGTGGGATCCATTCCTTGGCTGCAAGATCGGTTCAACATCTGCAAATGTGATACAGTACATTAATAAAAGAAAGAACAAGAACCATACGATCCTCTCAATAGATGCTAAAAAAGCATTTGACAAAGTATAGCATCCTTTCTTGATCACAATTCTTCACAGAATGGGGATAGATGGTACATACCTCAATATTAGAAAAGCCATCTATGAAAAGCCCACAGTGAAAATCATTCTCAATGAAGAAAAACTGAGAGCTTTTCCCCCAAGGTCAGGAACATGGCCAGGCTGTCCTCTATTACCACTCCTATTCAACATAGTACTAGAAGTCCTAGCCTCAGCAATCAGACAACAAAAAGAAATAAAAGGCATCTGAATAAGCAAGGAAGAAGTCAAAATCTCACTCTTTGCAGATGATATGATACTTTATGTGGAAAACCCAAAAGACTTCACTCCAAAACTGTTAGAACTCATATAGGAATTCATTAAAGTGTCAGAATATAAAATCAATGCACAGAAATCAGTTGCATTTCTATACACCAGCAGCAAGATGGATGAAAGAGAAATTAAGGAGTCAATTCCATTTACAATCACACCCAAAACCATAAGATACCTAGGAATAAACCTAACCAAAGAGGCAAAGAATCTGTATTCAGAAAACTATAACATACTCATGAAAGAAATTGAGGGAGACACAAAGAAATGGAAAAACATTCTGTGTTTATATTGATTGGAAGAACAAATATTGTGAAAATGTCTATGCTACCTAGAGCAATCTACACATTTAATGCAATCCCTATCAAAATGCCATCAATGTTTTTCAAAGAAATGGAACAAATAACCCTAAAAATTATGGAACCAGAAAAGACCCCAAATAGCCAGAGGAAGGTTGAAAAAGAAAACCAAAGTTGGTAGCATCACAATTCCAGACCTCAAGCTCTATTGCAAAGCTGTAATCATCAAGACAGTATGGTACTGGCAGAAAAACAGACACATAGATCAATGCAACAGAATAGAGAGCCCAAATGGATCCTTAACTCTATGGTCAACTCATCTTTGACAAAGCAGGAAAGAATGTTCAATGGAAAAAAGACAGTCTCTTCAACAGATGGTGTTGGGAAAGTTGGAGAGCCACATACAGAAGAATGAAACTGGACCATTTCCTTATACCATACACAAAAATAGACTCAAAATGGATGAAATATCTCAATGTGACACAGGAATCTATCAAAATCCTTGAAGAGAACAGGCAACCACCTCTTCGACCTCAGCCACAGCAACTTTTTCCTAGAAACATTACCAAAGGCATGGAAAGCAAGGGGGGAAAATGAACTATTGGGACTTCATCAAGATAAAAAAAGCTTTTGAACAGCAAAGGAAACAGTCAATAAAACCAAAAGACAACCAACAGAATGGGAGAAGGTATTTGCAAATGACATATCAGATAAAGGGCTAGTACCCAAAATCTATAAAGAACTTCTCAAACTCAACACCCAAAGAACAAATAATCCAATCAAGAAATGGGCAGAAGATATGAACAGACACTTCTCCAAAGAAGACAACCAAATGGCCAACAGATACATGAAAAAGTGCTCAACATCCCTCAGCATCAGGGAAATCCAAATCAAAACCATAGTAAGATACCACCTCACACCAGTCAGAATGGCTAAAATTAACAAGTCAGTAAATAACAGATGTTGGCGGGGATGTGGACAAAGGGGAACCATCTTACACTGTTGGTGGGAATGCAAGCTGGTGCAGCCACTCTGGAAAATAGTATGGAAATTCCTCAAAAAGAGTTGAAAATAGAGCTACCCTATGACCCAGCAATCGCACTACTGGCTATTTACCCTAAAGATACAAATGTAGTGATCCAAAGGGGCACATGCACCCAAATGATTATAGCTGCAGTGTCTACAATAGCCAAACTACGGAAAGAACATAGATGTCTATCCACAGATGAATGGATAAAGAAGATGTAGTGTATATATACAAGGGAATATATGCAGCCATCAAAAAGAATGAAATCCTGCTATTTCCAATGAATGGATGGAACTGGAGGGGATTATGCTGAGCGAAATAAGTCAATCAGAGAAAGACAATTATGATATGATGTCTCTGATATGAGGAATTTGAGAGGCAGGGCGGGGGGCTTGTGAGGGGTAGGGAGGGAATAAAATGAAACAAGATGGGAATGAGGAGGAAGACAAATCCCAAGAGACTCTCTTAATCTTAGGAAACAAACTGAGGGTTGTTGGGGGGTGGCAGAAGGAGGGATAGGGTTGCTGGGTTATGGAAAAAATAAATTTTTTAAAAAGTAAAAAAAAGAAAAAAGAAAAGCTCAATCTTGGTTAAATAAATAAATAATAAACAAATAAATACATTTTTAAATATGTGCAATTCCTCACAAATAAGATCTTTATGAAATTTGGGGAAAGATTTATTTCTTTAACCTCACAGTGTTTATCTCATCACTTATACAGATAAGAAATTTTTCTCTATTGTTCATGAATACACACACTGTTGGGCAGTACTGGAAAATATAAATATAAAACATCATATGCTCTTTCTTGGGAGCTTCCTTCTGTGGAATGGAACACACATGAACAAAAATTAAAATCCTAAAAGCAATACTGTCCATTCCAAACACAACAGATTTTTTGCAAAAATGGCTGCAATAGTTCCCCTCCCTATCTATGCCGTTGGGCACTCCCATTCCACACGGATGTGGCTTGGCCATTTGACTGGCTTTGGTCAATAGGATAATAGCAAACATGATACAAGTAGAGAATTAAAACGACCTTCCTTTTTTGGCTACTGTTAGGAAACTGCAACTAGCATGATATAAGAAGCTGAGGCCAGCCCGTGGGTGATGAAAGACACTTAGCCAAGTCAGCTCCCTTCACCCCACAGACATCTAGGCAGCTGCCAGACATGAGAGCAAGGCCATCCTAGACCCCGCAGCCTAGCCTGCCCAAATCAGAAGAACCATCCAACTCACCCACAGACTGTGAGAAATAATCATTTCTTGTTTTATGTCCCTAAGTTTGTGGGTGATTTGTTACAAAACAAAAGCTAACTGAAAGAGAAATGATCCCAGAATTAGAGTGCTAATATAACAAAATCTAAAATAGGTAGCATTGCCCTCTCAGTCAGGCAGCAGGCAAAGCCTAGAAAAGCAACCAAAAAAAAAAAAAACCTTTAGACAACTTTAACAATTGCAAGCAAACTGTTAGCAGAGGCTAACAAAACAATGAAGAACCTGCTATATCACAGGCTAGAAAAATGGCACCTCATGTTATTTCATGAAGAAACAATTGGCAAAACTATCATGTATGGTAGCTTAGAAGATAGAAAAAAAGCATAATGAACATGTAGACCTTAGCAAGGTGATGTCCAGGCAGAATGTCCAAAGTGACTATGGGGGGTTTGAGGGGATAGGCACTTGGGTGGCTCAGTCAGTTGAGCCTCTGACTGTTGGTTTCAGGTCAGACTATGATCTCAGGGTCATGAGATAGAGCCCAGGGTCAGGCTCCATGCTCAGCACAGAGTCTGCTTGGGATTCTCTTCCTCTCCCTTTGCCCCTCCCCCACTCTCTAAAATAAATACATAATTTTTTAAGTGCCAACTGACTTATTATATCTGATTATGATAAGAAATGGGGAAAAAGAGTGGAACTAAAGGAAGACTTGTTCCATTTGCAAGCAGAATTCAGAGCTACAGGAAGAAGTGAAAACTTGTTGGATTAGACAATAAACTTGCCTCTCATTTCCAGTCTCTCCAAGATTCTCAAAGCAAGAAACAACCTCAGGACAAAGATCAAACTCGGGAGACCTTGCAAACCCATTTGTTGATTTCTCTGAAAGACTGTAGGTGATGACTGTTGGGTACTCTCAGCTATGCCAAGTAGTTTCATTAAAATTATTGTCTCATTGCAGCCTGGCAAGGCTCCCTTAGAAGAAAGAGGCCTGGCTCAGAATGGTAAGTGAGACGTTTATTAAATGGAGTATATCTGAATCAGGTTCTTCAAAAAAAAAAAAAAACCCCACAGATAGTTTATATCTGATAAAAAGTAATGCCAGCTTGGACTAAAATAGACTGAGACACTTAAAAATGAAGAGAAGTCTCTGGGCCTCCAGCTTCCTAGAAGAGAAATGCAGGGTGGAAAAGTCACTCACCTACAAATAAATGCCAGCCATTCCTTATAGACTAGACTATATAGTGGACTAGGGAACCACTCTCAGGGAGCAGAGCATAGCCCTAATCAAGGACCATCCTTTGATCCCAAAGAGAATCATATATGGCACATGTATTTGGCTGGATTTCAAAACTGTGGTGCACTAGCAAGTTCTCTGTGATTCCTGTTTTTTGCCTTTTGAACTGAAATTTTTAATACAGCTTTCCTGGCCTTGTCTTACAAGGGCCTATATAACCTTGTCTTCTCAGTTCATAGGCCCTTAGATCAAGAAGCTCCCCACACAAGGAGCCTCATCTGGGCTTCATGTAGATCACAAGACCCTAGACTTAAGCTTGGTGCCCTAAGTAGGGTAAGTCTTCTGGGGTCCTCAGTTGGGAATATTTTGTATTTAAGAGAAATGTTAATAACTTATGGCCAAAAGGCAGGCTATGGGTTGATGGTAATAGTGACCATGAATTCTGTCCATCTCAGTGTGTTGTTTTGCAGTGTGATTCTATAGGTACTCCCATTAAGAGACTGACTCTTCTTCTCCACTCTGCAAACCTGGGATTGGCCATATGACTCGCCATGGCAAACAAGACATTAGCAAATGTGACACAGAAAAGATAATAAGCATTGCTCATTGGGGCTTTCCTTCTTGTTTGCTGCAATTTGAATCCTGAGTCTGGCACGTGAATAAATCCACACAAGACTTTAAGAAGATTAGAAGCCACAGGGTAGAGAAGTGCAGTTAGTTAGACCAGCTAAAAACCTGACAACCGACACACACATGAGTAGAGCTAACTTAGAACACCCAGCCACCAGCTCCTCCAACAGATGATTGCTAAAGAACTGCCTGGCTGGGATCAGTCCTTGTGTTCCTCCACTGTACTGAGAGCTAACAAATACAGGTTTCTCGACCAATAATTTTGAAGAGTTATTGTGCAACAGAAACTAATTTATACTGCAAACAAGAAATGCTTATTGAGCCTTTACTATATGGAGGTCATGGTTTTAAGGAAACGACAGAGGAAAATATAAAACATAATCTTTATTCTCAAAAAACTTGCCATTTACATTTAGAAAAAATATCCGAAAGAAAATTAATAATATAGGGCAGAAAGAGAAGTGTGTTGCCAGTTGAATAGACATCGGATGCTTTAAAAAAGAGGTGTAGTGATACAAAGAGGCATTTGCTATAAACAAATGTTTATAGCAGCAATGTCCACAATAGCCAAGCTACAGAAAGAACCTAGATGTCCATCAACAGATGAATGGATAAAGAAGGTGTGGTGTATATATACAATGGAATATTCTTCAGCCATCAAAAAGAATGAACTCCTGCCATTTGCAACGATGTAGATGGAACTGGAGGGTATTAGGCTGAGTGAAATAAGTGAATCAGAGAAAGACAATTGTCATATGATCTCTCTGATATGAGGAATTTGAGAGGCAGGGTGGGGGGTTGGGGAGGGTAGGGAGGGAAAAAATGAAACAAGATGGAACCAAAAGGAAGACAAATCTCAAGAGATTCTTAATCTCAGAAAAAAACTGAGGGTTGCTGGGAGGTGGAGGAGAGGGATAGGGTTCCTGGGTTATGGAAAAAATAAAAATTAAT
>PITA01007836.1:0-88750 GCA_004023965.1 Spilogale gracilis | reverse complement strand
ATGCAATAGGTGCCCTCAGTACCCACCACCAGGCTCTCCCATCCCCCCACTGCCTCCCTCCAGGTCCCTCAGTTTGTTTCTGTGTCCAAAGTCTCTGTTGTTTCATTTCTCTCCCTGGATTACCTTACTTCCCATTTCCTTTCCTTCTCCTACTGTCCTCTAGGTTACCTCTTATGCACCGCAAGTAAGTGAGACCATGCGATACTTGACTTCCTCTACTTGGCTTATTTCACTCAGCATTATAATCTCTTCCAGTCCAGTCCATATTGCTACAAAAGTTGGATATTCATCCTTTCTGATGGAGGTATAGTATTCCATTGTATATATGTACCACATCTTCTTTATCCATTCATCTGTTGATGGGCACCTTGGCTGTTTCCACAGTTTGGCGATTGTGGCCATTGCTGCGATGAACATTGGGGTACATATGGCCCTTCTTTTCACTACATCTGTATCTTTGGGGTAAATGCCCAGTAGTGCAATTGCAGGGACATAGGGTAGCTCTATTTTTAATTTTTTAAGTTATATCCACACTGTTTTCCAAAGCTGCTGCACCAGCTTACATTACCACCAACGGTGTAAGAGGGTTTCCCATTTTCTGCAGCCTCTCCAACACTTGTTGTTTCCTGACTTACTAATTTTGGCCATTCTGACTGGTGTAAGGTGGTATCTCAGTGTGGTTTTGATTTGAATTTCCCTGACAGCTAGTGACACTGAACATTTTTTCATGTGTCTGTTAGCCATTTGTATATCTTCTATGGAGAAGTGCCTTTTCATGTCTCTTGTCTCTTATCAAAATTTTCCAAAAGTAAATAAAGTTATCAATGATATCAATTATATCCTTGCATGCTACATTTTAGATTATTCTTACATGCTTAAAAATATTGTTTATGATGATTATGGGATTTTATAGTTCTTCCAAAAACATTACAAACCTACCAAAATTATTTTTTATTATTTTTACTACCACAAATTAAAATCTGTCAACATCTATAGTTATTTTTTTAATTATCCCACCCAAGTCTACCTACAATTTCATATTCTGTATTTTGTTTTAATATTTCAGTAAGTTTTTTAAGAGCAGTTTTAGTTTCACAACAAAATTGAGCAAAAGGTACAGAGGTTTCCTATATTTCCCCAGTCCTACTCATGCATAGCTTCCTCCATTATCAATATTCCCCAGAATTTTAAAATTTAAGGGTACCAGAGAGGAGGGGCAAGATGGCAGAAAACTAGATGACCCCATTTCAGGGGGTCCCCTGAATTGAGCCGAATACCTGCAAAAACACTGCAAAAACACTCTGAGCACCCATGAAATCAGCTGAAATGTAATATTTCACACTTCTGGATCTCTACGGGGAAGAAGAGCATCGACAAAGAGGTGGAGTGGAGTGGAACAATGGGGGTGATATCCGAAGACAAAGGGACGTTGGGGAGGGAGGCCACAGAGGCGACCCATTGGAAAGCAATACCCCAGCTCGAAAGTGCTCTGTGTTTCAGGAACAACAGTAGATTATGGTCTGATTAAAAGCAGGCAAAAACAGAGAGCCTGAGAGGCAACTGGGGAAAGCTGACTGCAGTTTATAGGGATATAGATATGCAGAGAGAAAGCCCTCCTGGTGCCAAAGGAGGGAACAAGTGGAGCGGAGTATCTTTAAAACCACCACTTTTTTTTCCCACTGCTTTTTTCAACCCCTTGGGCCAGGTGCCCGCAGCCCCCAAGGGAGGTTATTTTGCAGACTTGAGCGTGACCTGCAAGACCCCGGAATCTCAGTCCCCCCTGCGTGGGAGTGCACTACAGACTCCTGGGCAGGGACAAGGTTGCAGGACCCGAAATCAGTCACGGTTTTCATGGCCTGAGAGCAAAACGACAAGCAGCTACAGGGGCGCCCGGGTGTGACAAGTGGCCAAAGGAGAAGATCCAGAGAGAGGCAGTGGGCCCTGCACCATCCAGAGGGCTGCTGGCTGTGGGCTCGCTCTGGGAAGGAGGGCTGGGCGCAGACATCTTGCCCTGGCCTGACATTCTGAGAAGCTGCAAAAATCCGCAAAAGAACAAACCCTCCAGAGAACAAAAGCCTGACAACCTGGTTGCCATGGAGCCCAGCCCCTAGGGAGGGGGCAGAGAGACGCAGCCCAGGGAGAAGGGACTGAAAAACAGCGCAGCAGGCCCCACCCCCAGAAGGCGAGCCAGAAGCACAGGAGGACAGCACCCAAACTGTAAAACCCCAACATGGGGGGTGGGGGGAAGGCAACATATCAAGATCCTGGTACTACACCAAAAGCTGTAGGCTTCATAGATACAGCTTTTCATTTTATTTTCTTTTTAAACTTTTTTCTATTTTTATTCTTAAAGTTTTTACTTTAAACTTAAAATTCATTCATATGGTTTTTCTTTTAATTTTTATAGATTATTTATTTATTTATTTGACAGAGAGAAACAGAGAGAGAGGGAACACAAGCAAGAGAGGGGAGTGAGAGAGGGAGAAGGAGGCCCCCTCCTGAGCAGGGAGCCTGATGTGGGACTCAATCCCGGGTCTCTGGGATCATGACCTGAGCCGAAGGCAATTGTCCAACCAACTGAGCCACCCAGGCGCCCCTGTTCTTTTAATTTTTAACCCACTTGTTATTACAACATGATACTTAATACAACACTTCATAATAACTTTTTACCTTGAAATTTTTTCAAACACATACCTGTGCTTTCTGTTGCTGCTGTTTTTGCTTCTTTTGTTTTTTTGTTCTTTGTTTTTTTCCTTTTTTCTCTCTTCTTTCCTTTATTCTTTTTTCTTTTAAATATACACATAGTTATAACCTTCAAGGTAATCCTTCATTCTTATTCAATACTACCCCTGTATACAAACCAGTTTTAATCTCCCTAGTCTTTAGAAAGTGGACTCTTCTAACAATAATAACAAGACAAACCCAGGGGGATCTGAAATACTTTCCTTGCCCACAAGGAGGGTTCACACTCACTTTCCCACCCCCTATTCTTCTGTCAATGTTTCTGTGTAATTGTTTTTGCTTTTGTAATAGATAAATACTGGTCTTGGGGGTCATTTGGGATGGGCTTAGCTTTTTGATCTCTTCGACTTTCTTTTACTCAAGATGGTCTTTTTCTTTACTCTGTTGTAGTTTTGTACCATATAAATCCTACCCTCGGGGCCCATTCTGGCCATTTTGTTTGTTTGTTTGTTTGTTTGTTTGTTTTGTGCTTCTTTTCTCTTTTTCTCTCTCTTTTTTCATTCTTATTCCTTTTTGGTGGTGACTTCTGATTGCTCTGAAACCTTCCAATGAGCAATTCACCTGGATAGTGGTGGATATATTCAGCTATTCATCCCCTCAACCACCCCTCGGCAAAATGACTCAGAAGAGGAACAACCAACAGAAGAAAAACCCAGAGACTGCAACCTCTGTCACAGAATTACTGGAAATGAACATAAACAATATGACAAAAATGGAATTCAGGGTAGCAATCATCCAAGTAATGGCTAAGTTGAAAAAGAACATTAGTGGCAAAATAGAAGTTCTAAGAACAGACGTGAAAGCTGAACTGGCAGAGGTTAAAAAGGCTATTAATGAGATGCAATCTAATTTAAATACACTAACAGCTAGGGTAGGTGAAGCTGAAGATAGTATTAGTGATTTAGAAGATAGATGGATTAACAAGGAGGAACAAGAGATGTCTTGGAACAAACAGCTAAAATCCCATGAAAATAGAATTATGGAAATAAACGATGCCACTAAATGCTCCAATATCAGAATTATTGGAATCCCTGAAAGAGTTGAAAGAGAGAAACCTAGAAGATATAGTTGAACAATCCTGGATAAAAATTTCCCTAATCTGGAGAATGAAACAAGTATTTGTGTCCTAGAGGCAGAGAGGACAACCCCCAAGATCAATGAGGCCAGAAAAACCTCAGGCACATAATTGTGAAATTCATGAATCATAAAACCAAAGAATATGTCTTAAGAGCAGCTAGGGGGAAGTGATCCCTTACATACAGAGGGAGGACCATCAGAATAACGTCAGACCTATCCACAGAAACCTGGCAAGCCAGAAAGGGCTGGCCAGGCATATTCAGGAAATTACATGAAAAAATATGCAACCAAGGATAATGTACCCAGCAAGGTTGACTTTCAAAATGGAAAGAGATATAAAGAGCTTCCAGGACTGGCAAGGTCTAAAAGATTATGCAACCACCAAGCCAGCACTACAAGAAATATTAAATGGGGTTCTATAAAAGAGAAATTAACCAAGAGTGAAACAAAACAGAAATTTACAGAGGTAATCTAAAGAAACATGAACTTCACAGGCAACATGATGTCAATAAAAACATATCTATCAATAACCACTCTAAAAGTGAATGGCCTAAATGCTCCAATAAAAGGGCATACGGTTGCAGACTGGATAAAATGACAGGACCTGTCCATATGCTGTTTACAAGAGACACATTTTGAATCTAAAGACACTTCCAGATTGAAAGTGAGGGGATTGAGGACCATCTTTCATGCCAATGGACCTCAAAATCAAAAGAAAGCCAGGGTAGCAATTCTCATATCAGACAAATTAGATTTTAATCTAAAGACTGTAGTCAGAGACACAGAAGGACACTTCCTGTGAGACAGGAATCCATCAAAATCCTGGAGGAGAACATAGGCAGTAACCTCTTTGACATCGGCCACAGCAACTTCTTTCAAGACACGTCTCCAAAGACAAAGGAAACAAAAGCAAAAATGAACTTTTGGGACTTCATAAAAAAAAAATGTTTCTGCTCAGCAAAGGAAACAGTCAACAAAACAAAGAGGCAACCCATGGGATGGGAGAGGATATTTGCAAAGGACACTCAAACAAAGGGCTGAGAACCAAGATCTATAAAGAACTACTCAAACTCAATATCCAAAAAGAAGAGGAACACACCAAAAAATAGGCAGGAGACATGAAGAGGCAATTCTCCATACAAGACATACAAATTGCTAACAGACACATGAAAAAATGTTCATCATCATTAGCTATCAGGGAAATTCAAATCAAAACCACATTGAGATACCACCTTACAGCAGTCAGAATGGCCAAAATTAACAAGACAGGAAACAACAAGTGTTGGAGAGGCTGTGGAAAAAGGGGAACCCTCTTACACTGTTGGTGGGAATGCAAGTTGGTGCAGCTGCTTTGGAAAACAGTGTGGAAATTCCTTAAAAAATTAAAAATAGAGCTATCCTATGACCCTGAACTGCACTTCTGGGTATTTACCCTAAAGATACAGATGTAGTGAAAAGAAGGGCCGCGTATACTTGAATGTTCATAGCAGCAATGGCCACAATAGCCAAACTGTGGAAAGAGCCAAGGTGCCCTTCAACAGATGAATGGATAAAGAATAAATGGTCCATATATACAATGGAATAATCCACCTCCATCAAATAGGATGAATACCCAAGTTTTGTAGCAACTTGGACTGGACTGGAAGAGATTATGCTGAGTGAAATAAACCAAGTAGAGAAAGTCAAGTGTCACACGGTTTCACTTACTTGTGGTTCATAAGAGGTAATATAGAGGACAATGGGAGAAGGAAAGGAAATGGGAAGTAGAGTAATTCGTGGCGGGAAACAAAACATGAGAGACTTTGGACTCAGAATCAAACTGAGGGTCTTGGAGTGGAGTGGGGAGATGGGAGAGCCTTGTGGTAGATACTGACGGTACGTATTGCAGGGAGCACTGGGAAGGGCATAGACAATGAATCTTGGAACACTGAAAAAATAAAATAAAATAAAAAAATTTAAGGATACCTGTGTAGCTCATTCAGTTAAACATCTGACTCTTGATTTTGTCTTAGGTCATGATCTCAGGGACATGAGATCAAGCCCCACATCAGTCTTGGTGTGGAGTCTGCTTGAGATTCTCTCGCTGCCTTTGTCCCTCCCCTCTAAAAAGTGAAAATAAAAAATAAAATTTTATGTTCTAGCATAAATATTCAAGTACTTTTCTGTTAATTATTTTAAATAAATTTTAACAGATTAAAAAATTAATCTGTTAATTATTTTGATAGAAGTGTACACATTACTAATCTTGCACCATAAACTATTAACTCAATCTCTTATTTTAATATAATAATTCTGCTATTATAAATAATAAATAATCACTTTGACATTTAATAACCTATTATTAAATTCCTTCCTAAGAATAAACCCTCATGAGTTTATAGAGTTTATATAAGATACAGTCTGTCGTGAGCATCTGTTTGGCCCCATTATGTACACAATTTTCATAGAAATGTTCTATGCCTATACAATGGTGCCTTCACCTAGCACATGTAGCATTTCCTTTATATAGCCATAAATTAATTTTAATTTTGGCTAATTCAGTACATAATGTGGTCTTTTTAAGTGCATTTCAACTTTCATATCTCTAATAACT
Source organism: Spilogale gracilis (assembly GCA_004023965.1). Taxonomy (NCBI): domain Eukaryota; kingdom Metazoa; phylum Chordata; class Mammalia; order Carnivora; family Mephitidae; genus Spilogale; species Spilogale gracilis. Next base: position 82,338 of record PITA01007836.1, on the reverse strand, counting down.
CATTCATAGAAACTATTTTTCAAATGTTACCTTATTTAATTAAAGCAGCAAAACAAGTAGACCAACTTACACCTTCAGAAGTTTTAAGTTATTTGGGCGCCTGGGTGGGTCAGTTGGTTAAACGACTGCCTTTGGCTCAGGTCATGATCCCGGAGTACCGCGATCAAGCCCGGCATTGGGCTGTGCTCCGCAAGAAGCCTGCTTCTTCCTCTCTCACCCCCCCTGTTTGTGTTCCCTCTCTTGCTGTGTTTCTCTCTGTCAAATAAATAAAATATTTAAAAAATAAAAAGAAGTTTTAAGTTATTAACTTTTGCATATGTATAAGTGAATCTGTTATACTTTTAAATAATACATATTATTTGTGTAAGATGTGGATTTAAATATCAGATAAAAGCCAGTGTTGAAGTTGGAAGGAAGACTAAAAAAAACTAAAAGTGCAATACATGATTAGCTGTAGTCTACTAAAGAGAGAAAGCAACTCTGATCTCAGTAAATGATTTGTATTTACTAAAAGATTCAATGAGGTTTCTGGAATTAATTCAGTTTAGCATACCGTTTCCTTGACTTTTCCTTCATATTTGCCTGCTCCCCTGAACCTTTAGGTCACTCTGTGTTTATTCTATCACTGTGAATGTCCTGCTTTACCCACATGGCTTTTTATTAGATGATCATGGAATTAAGATAAAAATAGTGCCATCAAGATTATGCAGAAACAATGGAAAGCCTTATATTGAACTATGTGAGAAATGCTTCAGAGTGCCAACGACACACACATACACACACACACACACACACACACACACACACACACACCTTTTGCAAGAATAATACAGTTTCTTGAAGCAATATTTATAAATTATGCAGTGATAATTATAGTGGTAATTGAGAAAAAAAGAAGAGTATAACACCAGTCATAAAAGTGACAAGGGTAACAACAGAATAATGTCATCAATCATTCTTCATGATTTCAGAAAAGAAAATTATGAATTTATTTATTAGTATATGTTATGAAGCTGATGGAGATTTTAAAGTATTTTAGGAAAATTTGGCTTTCTGCTTAAAAGAATATTGATTCTAGATGTTTGTTTTATTATCCATATTTTACATATTGCAAGAAATAACCAACTTATATTTTAATTGTCAAAATATATGTTTTTCTTGACCTTTAACAACAAAAAATATTGATATTGATTTTAACTGCCAGTGTGATGTAAAATATCAAAATAAAGCTAAACAAATGGCTAGTTTTATAGACCTTCACAACAGGACTCAACACCAATTAGGAAGAAGGCAAACAAAAAATTATTCTCTCGAACCTGGTCTGAGGTTCATTAAATTATTTTGGTGGAGTCAGGGAAGGAGAGAATTATGATGCCCAGGGATTTGGGGGTTTAATGTATTCCTTTTACTCTCCTGGTCTTTATACTCAGTCTCATTATCCAGAGTGATTCAGTTAATGCCAAGAGTTATGAAGGAGCAAGAGAGAACATTCATGGATGGGTAGTTTAATATGGGGCTATGTGTCTATGTTGTTTGTCAAACTCTTACATGGGTAAATATAAAGCATATGCATGAATAATGTCTAATACTTGCTGTATTGCTTTATTCCAAAATATCAGATATGTTTATCTATTCTCATAATTATATGATCAAGCTTTGATAGATTATAATGTAACTCTTGTTTTGGATGTTTAAAGAGACACCCAGGCTAACTGTTTCAAGTTTAGACCTAATTGATGTGTCAAATTTTACCTTTCTCAGAGGGCCTTTTTACCCACTTTGAGCATTACACAATTATAGAGAGGCTAGTTTAAGACTAGACAAAGCACATCAAGGGAAGAGATAAGGAAGAGGAGCAGATGACCAAGGACAGTTTCTTGGGGGAATGCACGTAGTTGAGAGGCAGAAAGCATAAAGACAATGTAAGATTTAAGAGTTAGAAGGGTGTTATAGATAAGGGAAAGGTATAGGATTACTTCTTCCAGTAAAAATAAAGGGCAGCAAAATGAGGCCATCGTGCTGTTTAAGAATGAGAAGGCTTATGGAACGGAGAATAATGACAACACGCAGGAATCCAAGGGCTCTTAGCACCAGGGCACAACTGAGAAACAGACAGGGTAGGGCCACAGGGTAAGTAATAGTGGTGTCTAGTGTCGCAAGGTGAAGATCAGAAGGACATAAGGGAATAAACAAGTGCAGATGGCTGTTCTACAGTCTCTGTGGCTAAAGGCCACCAGGAACAAGACTGAATGCAAAAATTTGGAGAAAATTCAAGTGGGCATAAATTAAGATGACCCGATCTGCTTATTATTCTTGGTCCTCTGCCCTGTTATAAATACTCATTGCAAACCCGTCTTTTTAGAAGATACATTAATTACATGACTGTTTCGTATTTGAACATATCAGGGAAAATAAAGATTATCTCTAAAAAGCTTTTCTAACAAATTGATATAGTATGAAATAAAAATCAAAAGAAAGTCAACATTTTTTTCTATTCCTTTGATGGAGAGAGGGGAAAAATAGAAGGCTTTGACAAAGAAATGCTTTTACTGTTCAAAGGGGATTGTTTAGGAAACTGAACACATTAGCATCTGATGCTTGAGCTTTCCTTTCAAAGTGAAATTAAGCTGAGTAATAATAATCTCCTCCCCTCTGACTTCTTTAAATAAATACATTTGAACATAAAACCTTGCATTGTGGCATGAGGCCTACAGTTTCTTTTACCTTTAATGAGACCAGGGCAAAGCAAGGGGGTAAGAATGATATGTTAATGAGAGGAGGAAGCCCTGGCAGTCCCAGGATGTAAAGAATTTTTATTCTTGGGAACTGCATAGAGAGTTTCCTTCACTTGTTAACCTCCCCGCATTTCTGTAGCACATAAAAGAACATATGGACTTCCAATTGTAAAGGCACTTTGATTTGGGTATTTACACTGCTTTGCAGGAATTTACATTTCCTGGAGGTAGAGTCAGCCCTCAGGGACTGCCTCCTTCATCTCTCAGAAAGTCAGGCTAAAGACATTCTTTGATCAGCTCCTCTCGATGACACCTAGGCTCCCTGGCACCCCCCTCATTCTTGATGCCTACAGATTTGTTCTTTCCCCTCCTTTCATTAAGAAATTTACCACCTAGACTTGAGTCTCCCTCGTCAACCCATGTTCTGCTTACTTTATTCCAGTCACTCAAACTAGACATCTCATGTTATTCTTATATAGAACTAATGTTCACTTATATTTACCCATGTAGCTAAATTGAAAAAAAGAATCACCAGCATCTTTTGTGTCAAATCTACATTCTGAAACCATTTCTCCTGTTTCTGAAATGTCTCTTTTTACACCTCCGTTAGTGAAAGTGTGTTGGTGATAGACACTTTTGGGTTTCAGATATCAAAACTTTTAAAATTTCATTCCTGATTGGAATTTTGAAGTTTAAGTTGATGACTATTTTCTCTTAGAACATTAAAACAATTATTTTACTCTTTCTCTGCTTTCGTTGATGCTGTCAGTGAGCCAGCTGTCAAACTTATTGTTCTTTGTAGGTGATTTGTCTTCTCTCTATGAGTGCTTTTAATTTATTTTCTTTTTCCTTGAGGTTCTTTCATTTCAACATGAAATGTCTAAGTCTGGATTTCCTTTCACTTGCATGTTCCATGCTTCCTGGATCTAAAGTTTGCGGTCTTCTCTTGGTAAAACTATCAGATGCTATTTCTTTGCATAGTGCCTCTTTTTAAATTAGTTTCCCTTCTTTCCTTATAGAACATTAATGAAGTATATATTAGAATTTTCCTATTTTCTATATAATTTTTAGCATTTCTCTCACAGTCCCGTATCCTTTTCTGTATTCTGATGGCTTCAGAGATCCCTCACTCTCTTATGTCTGATTTTGGGTTTCAATTTTTCAATTATAGTTCTCACTTAGAGGTATTTTTTTCATTATTTTCAAAACCTGTTGGTTTATGTCTTAAATGTTTCTCCAGTTTTCATGACCGTCTTCTCAATGACAAATCAAGCATGCTTATTTTGTATTCTGGGACTGGTACCTCCCTGACCGGAAGTCTGTGTGGGTGTGCCCCTCACTCTATGGTGGGTGCCAACTCCCCCCCATGATACCACACTCGCTGCCTGGCAGTGGAGATGTTTGCTGTTCTTCTTTCATGAGCCCAGAGTCTTCCCGCTGTATCTGTGAAAATTCTCAGAGGCCTGGATTGAAGTTTGTTCATTTGTTTTTCAGAAAGGAGTGCCTTTACTCATGAAAATGCCTGAGGGTACTAACAATCTGAAACCACTATAAACGAAGTAGTTTTATTAGGATTTTTGGAAAATACAGGTGACATGAATGTATACCTCAAAACCACAGGAGGGATGAATTTTCAGAGGGATTTTTTTCGCTTCTAGCTAGAACTAATGTTTAGAATAATAAAGTGTGCATTTTACCTTCTTTCTTAATGGTGTATTTGTTCACTTTTTCCTGTGTGAATATAATTATGACCTCAGTTTCATGCAACCAAATCCATCATCTTCCCCCATCCTGTTTATAGACACCTCTACCCTCTCCGGAGCTAGAAAACTCATCCATCCTTGACCCCTGTAACTCCCAAACTTTCCCAAACCCAATGACTGTGATATGATTTGCATTTCAGTCCTTAGACACTGGGTTATATCTGAGTTTACCAAATGCAAACAAGTCCACAACACAAGGCTGATTTGTTTCTGGATGATCCAGCCCTGTATATAAGCTTCTTCTACAAATCATATTATGAGCAAAAGGTTTTGAAATGAATAATGAAGTCCAATAAACCAGGCGTTTTCAATGTCTACCACAGATCTCAGTGGTTTGTTCATGAGGAAATGTATTGCATCCTCTGCCAAAGATAAAATATAAATATCTACTTATATGGTTCATTGAAGGCATAAGTGCCTCATCATTTCTGAAACTTTTATTATTTCTATGGTTACACTTGTCATTAGGATAAAAGTTATGTTGCAATCATGTAACTGTGATGCTATTAATTTATTTCCTATCTTTCATATCCTTTGCCATTTCCAGTCATAAAACCAGTTGGGATTCTCTTCTGGCACAAAACATACATTTATGAAACTCATGGTATTTTGCTTTTGCTCATAAGCCATATATTTTCTATTCAGAGCATCTTCTGCATGTCTCCACAGTTACATTTCAACTTGAAGAAGAAATTCTGAATATTAAAAAGAATTTCATTATTGTTCTTATACAATGAAGTAGTAACTGAATGTTTCCTTTACAATTAAAAACACTATAATATCCCTGTTTTTAGAGTCAGTTTCAGATATACTGCAAAATAATTTATCTTATATCGGTAATTAGCATTTTGGTTATTATTGAGCTGTGGAAACCGCCAGCTCTCAAGGTAGTGTATCTCTGTCTATATTCTTTGAATCCTAAGTCATCCTAAGAGTACCTGTCTCTAAGAACATGGGCTTTAGGATCACACTGCCTGGATCTACCACCCATTAATTTTGCCCAGTTATTATCCATCACTTATAAAATAAGACAGTATAGGAACTTATAGATTAGTCATAAATTTTAACTAAGTCCATAGACATAAGGTCCTTAGACATTATCAGGTGCTGAAAACAATTCTCAATAAATGACTAGCAGCAGGAGTAGCAATATCTTAATTCTCACGGACTCTAGTACAGTTAAGCATTTAATATTTCAGGTCTAAATAATTCTATAAGGTTCTAAATGTATGATTTTCCTCAACACCTTTTTGTGTTCTCTAATATGTCTACACAGATAAGCTAAATATTGCTTGTGTAATATTGTCCTCTGCTGAATCCCGTCCTATCTCATCTGTTGTCTCTCAGCTCACATCCATATCATCCTTTATTTGCTGTGGAAAAAATGACCACAAAATTTGTGACCCATCTTTATTTAATCTCACAATTTCAATAGGTCAGAGATACAGATGCAGCTTAGCTGGGTCCTCTGTGTCAGGAGGTGCAAACAAGGTGTTGACCAAGACTGGAGTCTTATTTGAAAACTTGCCTTCTCAAAGTCCAGCAGCACAACATTTGTTGCAATTAGACATCTCATAGCTCGCTCAAAAATGCATTCTCATTTCAACATTTCTTTATTTATCCCAAATAGGTATTGTGTTCTTGTGTGAGATGTTATGAAGTTATGACATCAGCTTGGCATGGACAGCTTCTTCCTAATTCTGGCCCTGGCTCCCACCTTCCAAGTTATACCCATTCCTTTAATTCTGAGTCAAGCTTCATCTCCATGGAAAGTCTTTTCTCCATTTTCTAATCATTATTATTTCTTTTTCTCATATTTCCTTTTAATTTTGGAACTACATACTGTGCCAATTTGATGTTCTCTGATTTGTTTACATTTGTTCATAGAGAAAAAGATATTAACCAAATAATAAGCAACTTGAGTGTACCCCAAAAATAAACCATGTGTTATATATACACAACTCCTAACACAGAATTGGGAGATTTGATGTAAATAATGATCATTATACATATATAATACATATATATAATTATTATTCTATAAAATAATTTTCTAATTGAATTTCCTCAGGGAAATCTTGTAATTTAGTATTAGAAAAATAAGGCTATGCTCTGGTAGATGCTTGGAAAGCACTAATGGGGCTTTTTAAAAAAAATATCAAGTTGTATTTTCATTAATGCACATTTAGAACAACTGCCATTTTTATTCTTTTTCTGAAAGAAGCACTGCCAATTATGAGTAATCATGGCAAGTACAAATTCATGGCTGGTGTTTACAAACAACACTGGAAAAAGTTTCTTCTAAAAATTTTTAAAGGCAGGTTTATTTAGCACTATGTATGTATTACAAATGGTGTGACATACTTTGAACAAATTCAACTGTATGGGTTTCTTAGTGACAATAATGAGTGTGGTCAAGAATAGCCAACAAAGGGCACGTGGGTGGCTCAGTGGTTGGACGTCTGCCTTCAGCTCAGGTTGTGGTCCCAGGGTCCTTGGGGTCGGGCCCTGCATCTGGCTCCCTGCTCAGTGGGGAAGCCTGCTTCTCCCTCTTCCACTGCCCGTGCTTTGTTACCATTCTAGCTGTGTCTCTTTCTGTCAAATACATAAAATCTTAAAAAAAAAAAAAAAAAAGAACAACCAATGAAAGCTCTACACAATCTTTAGTTCCTCTGTCTGGCCACCACCATTTTAAAAACTTATATGTAAAATATTTCATTATTATATATATTATATATAAAATGTTTCATTATTATATATTACATATTTCATATTTATATATGTGTATGTTTCTGTATCAAAACACATTTTAACAGACAGCATAGCTCATTTAAAGCTTCAACTGACAGACATACATTTGCAAATTTTCTAATATGGAATATTTGTTCACTTAGAAGTCCTCACTGGGATTCTAGTTTTCTATGATAGAGATGAAGAAGCCTTACAGTGTGATGTTAGATATTTTACATTTGTTCACTCATGTTTTTCCACTAAGGTTTTCCTACTGTTTACCTTTGGATCTTCATTTTTAATGCTTCACTTGTGTTCCTGGGCTAGTCTCAGGTAAGGCAGGTTGATACCCGTATACATAACCACATGGCTGAAGATGATAAATGTTCATCTATCAGCATATGGGTAGGAAAGAAACCAGCATGGAAAGAAACCATAGGTTCAGAATATTAACTAGGACCTTCTTATACTAATCAGAATGCTAGTACCAAAAAGTTTTGATTAGATAACCTTAGTTTAAGTTGTGTTGCTGGCCAAAAGGATGGAAAATTTCTTTTCCTGTGAAATCTCTGGAATCTCCTGCCTCTATGTTTATGATTTCCATGACTCTCCCAGCAGCACTGTTTTCAGTGGAAGAACTGCTTGTGCATTGGTCCATCTTGGATGCATCAACAAATCTCCAAAGCCTCTTTGCTCTTCATATATCCTGCTCCCCGATTCTCGTGGTCGTGCTTTAGGTAGGACTTAAATCTTCTCCTGAAGGATTTGGGTTTGTATGTTGCCAGAAGTCACCTTAGGTTCTCTAGTAAGAGGTAAATATCTTCATGGCTTTCTTCTTCTAGGTGATGGTCAGGAACACACTGAAAATCTTTAATTGTTTTCCAATAGTATTGATTTTTGCTCTTTGGTGTTTAATCCCATAGCAGTCTTTCTTTCCTTCTGAACTCATAAACCACATTTTGTTATAATGCTGAGCCCAAGTAGCTTTGCTTCCTTAGGTTTTCCAACTAGAGTTACATGAGATAAAGGTTAAGCATGGCACATTTGCAGGGTACCTCAACTTTCCTAGAAGATTTTAGGAAATCCACTTTTGGGAAATGGCCTTTAAAAGTTGGCTGAGTATTTTATCCTCCCGCTGCTATCTGCAATCAGAACTTTATGTTCTGAGCTATTACATATTCTGCAGAGAGAGCAGCATGACATGCAGCCTAATATTCATCATAATGAGCTTTAGGCCAGGCATTCAGATAAGAAGGCCCAGAGTCATCTAGGACTTTAACACAGATGCCAGATGACATAAAGATGAGAACACAGGAAAGTATATATACCTTGAAAATACACTGTGTTTATCTTTTGTCTAGTGTGTTGGTTCTTCTCCTCAAGAGTAATTCCATCTGGAAGAGGACAGCCTCCATCAGTGCCTCCCACCCAGAGTTCCTACCCTGTGTTCCCCACCACAGTCCCTGTCTAGGCCCTGCCAGCCCAAAGCACAGATACCTCAGGTAGGGGCCTGTTAATAAGACATTTGGATACTGATTCTGATAACATGGGTCTTCAATATATAGCTGCATTTGGAACAGAGGGTGAATGGGCACATCTCTTTATGCTCCCTTTTGAAAGTGTTCTAAGGGTACAGTGAAGAGATATTGAAAATAAACTGAAATTATTGAGAAATACCATTTTGAGTAGAGATATGGCATAATATATCATTTTAACTCCATCAGTCTGGTTTCTATGTTGAGAACAGACAGAAAAGAAGGTAAAGGCAGAGCAGGCCTATCAGTTAAAATCATCTGTGATAACATGGCTGAGGGAAGATCAGGGCTTTGCCTAGGTGGCACTAATAAAGGTGGAAAGAGTGGGATCCTAAATCTGAATATAGTTTGGAGGCAGAACTAATAGGATTTGCTGCTGGATTGAGTGAAAAGCATCAGTCTATGACAAAGCCAAACAAGATCTTTACTAGTGATAGAGGAGATTTTTCCTTAGTCCATTCTCCCTTCCTTCCTTCCTCCCTCCCTTCCTCCCTCCCTCTCTCTCTCTCTCTCAACTTTTCTTTCTTCCTTCCTTCCTTCCTTCCTTCCTTCCTTTCTTTCTTTCTTTCTTTTCTTTTCTTTCATAATTTTGAGTGTGCTTTTATACGTGGTAGGCTAGAAACATCTACTAGACATCTGAATAGAAATGTGGACTAAGCAGTTGAATGTGACACTCTGGAATTCAGAGGAAAGGTTCAGGCTAGAGATGGAAATCTGAAGCCATGAAATTAGGTAATGTCAAGAGGGGTTTGAGTGTGAATGGAAGACAGTCCTGTGGCTTACCAACATTTGGAGGTCAAAGCAGGAGAAATGAGATCAGAAAAGCAGACTGAGAAACAAAGGCTAGAGCACCAGGTGTTTCCTGTAATCCAAAGGAAAAAAGTGTTTCAGAGCTAGATTACACCAAATGTTGATGTTTGAGTCACATGACAACTGGAAATTGGTCTTCTTATTAATGGCTTTGTGAGCATGGTGAGAATGAAATCATGATCAAGGAGGATTCAAAAGAAAATTTGAGGAGTTCAGTTGAAGAGAGCAAGTCTGTCCAGACATTTGGTAGAGATTTGCCTTAATGGGGGGTTGGGGTGGGAGGAAGAGGAGCAGAGAAATGTGGGAACTAACTTTAAATGTATTGAGAGGATTTCCTCTTTTTAAAAATGTAAGAAAAGTATTTGGTAATAATAGTGATCCCGTAGAAGCGGAGAAAATGCAGAAAGCAGAGAAGTGCTATAGCAGTGCCTCATGTGGCCAAAGGAGTGGGTCTGTTGGGCAGGATGGGAGGCAAACACATGAGTGCAAGGGGTTCACCTGTCCTTACAAGAGACAGGGCAGAGTGTGAAGGATGTGGAGTCAGTGTGTCCTATCTGAGAGCTTCTGGAGGTCTTCTCTCCTACCTACATTGGTTTTCTCAGGAAAATAAGAAGCCAGATCAGCTATGAGTGATGACTAGAAGGAAGATGTTACAGGTTTGAAGAGAGAGGTGAAATGGTAGTCTTAAGGCTGTGGGAAGTGAATGGGCCAAGTAAATGGGAGATGAACTCTGGGAAGGATACAGAATAGCACAAACTCTAGCACTGAACACTGATCAGAGCAAAGGCGGGATTGAGCTTATCAGGAAAAATTGTAGGTGAAGGTATACGTGTGCAAGAGAAAGCAAGAGGAGAAAGAGCCATAGCAGAAGGGCAGTAGATACCAATATACGTGTAATTTGTATAAAAACAAGTAAATTCTTAATCAGATACAAGAGCCAAAGGGTTGCCTCGTATAGGGACACTGGATTTTAAAATCTGGTAGAACAGTTGCTTCTTTATATGCATGAATAGCTTTGATAAAAATAAACTTTGAAACTATTTAATATTAGAAATAGTAAAAAATAGGGTAAGAGAAAAATATATGCTCATTTATAATAGATAGATACATAGGTAAATAGGTAAATAGATAGATAGATAGATAGATAGATAGATAGATAAATAGATAGATAGATAGAGCTAAATGTTTATCTGTTTGAATAAATAATGTACAAGTTTATTTGTTTATACTTCATGGCCTTCTTAACACCAAAAAGGAGCTGAGTTATAAACAGAATTGTCAACTTTGTAGTGAAGCATCATTACAATTAATAATGTGTAGTTATACATTTCAACGAACAAAAGTATCAGCTACACTAACCCACCTAACTATTAAAATACAGTAATTTTTCTTTGTAAAAGACATCTGCATTCCATGAATCAATGAGTTAGAACTGAAAAATAGCAGCAGCAGATGCAGAGAAAAATACAGTTTTCTCATCTATCACTTATGAAAACCTGCATTTTGTCAGCCAAATCCTCCTAATTAACATATCAAGACCATTGTTACTATCATCTTTTAACAGGAAGATTATACACACAAAGTTCTGTGGATTACCCCGTAATCAAACCATAGAGAATTTCCAAGAAATTAAAGTTTAAAAACCAGTAAATTTGTTGGGAAATGCTCGTAGAGGGTGCCATGATCTTTGAAAGAACAGAGGTCTTCTCACTTAGGAATCATGCTTTGCCGGTGAATTCTGGTGTCCTGGTAGGCTCAGGTCTTGGACGGTAGATTCACCAGTTCAGCCATGTTCCTACAGACCTAGGATCTGGTGCCTGTCGTGCTTAGACCTGGAGGGAATATTCAGGAATTCTCTTCAGACCTTTCTCATAGACCATGATGAAGTGTAGGTTGCTGAACAGTGACATGGACAATTGTTTTTACCCTGCAAGTGCTCTGAAAAACAAGCTGATTTAATCTCCATAACATTCACTGTGCTTTATTGTATACCCAGAGCCTTAGTTATATTTTCAAACCAAGAACAAGGTCCTCCTGCGTGTGACATCCAATGAGCCATGAAAGGAACTAAGTACATTCACTGCCCTGGAGAGATTCCAGCAGCTTCTCCGCATGAGATCAGTATATAACAGATGGGACCAGGGTGACTGATTTAATTAGAATATTTTAATAGCAGAATGGAGAACATTGTACAGCTCTATCAGTTAGGAGGAAGGCCATTAAATGCACCAAAGTAATTGTTTCATTGGGAGGATATGTCAAATAAAATATATCTACATGTAATATATATATTTAATTTGAAGGGAATTTCAGATGATGATTATGAAAATGAAGTCATTATATAACATACGATGGTTATCTAAATCTTTATGAAAAATGAACCTTTAAGGCTCCTCAAATATTTATCTTGTCTTATTAATTGAAGTATCCTGCTGCTTTAAGCTCCTTTTGACCTAGTCACTGTTGTCCTCTAGACTTTAGCATGATACATTAGAAGAGGAAGTGGTTTTTTCAGTCTGTTCAGAAAACGCACATTTTTAGATATAAAAGGCAGTTTATAAAATATGCAGCATTTATCTAGATTTAGTGAATTCTCTAAAGGAAATAGTAATACAAAAATGCAGTTCTTAGGGGTAGATAGAATCCTGCATTACTATGCTCTTGAATAAATTTTACAAATGCAGAAAGCAAATTAATCTCTTTTAATTATTATTATTTAACCATAAAATACTTGAAAGTTTTTATTGAAAAAATTGCTATTAGCTTGAAATTTATAGTAAGTATTACTGTCTCAAAAAAAATGATATCTACTAATTCCGAGGGATACTGTATTATATATTATCTCCCAAATAGTATCTACAATTTTATTTTGAACAGATTCTATATCTAGGATAATAGAACAAGTCTTCCTATGATAATGAATGATTGCCATAATACAGGCTTAACACCACAGCACTTAATGGAAATTGAATTAATTCAATAATAGAATTTATGTCAATTAGCCTTAGTAGAATCTGTTGTTCAGTTTCTCATCAAGCAGCAATAAGAGAAAAAAACAATGCTTTTTTTTATTGAAATAGGCTTAGTCTTATTCATGTATACCTGATAGATTTCTTTTCTTAATTTTCTTTACAGATCAACATAACCAAGTAAGTTTAAGGGGAAGATAGAATGAGATCATCTATCAACCTACCTACCTATCTCTCTATCTGTATCTATGTATCTAAAAGCCATTATTTAATTATTTTTATTTTTTATTTTTTTCTAAGATTTTACTTATTTGACAGAGAGAAACACAGCTAGAGAGGAAACATAAGTAGGGGGAGTAATAGAGGGAGAAGCAGGCTTCCTGGTGAGCAGGAAGCCCGATGCAGGGCTCAATCCCGGGACTCCGGGATCATGACCAGAGATGAAGGCAGATGCCCCTAAAAGCCATTTTTTTTAAATAAAAAAAGGAATGGCATATATTTTTACATAGTAATAAGATTTCATGCATTATATCCTTAAAATAATGACTTTAATTAATGAATTTCTTTTTTAAGTACCTGGTATGCACAGTCATAACTTTATTATCAGTTAAGGTATAATAGTAAGTGCTTACTATTAAATTCTAAAGAAGAGTGAGAATATCAGAGGTAAGGAGAAAACTTTAGATTCTGACTGTAGTAGCCAGGAGAGAGCTTTGCTGTGAGAATCCCAGAAAGTATGATAGAGTCAAAGATATTATGGGGGCTTGATCAGGAAGTAACCAAGCCAGCAACAGTTTTCTTCAAACCTAAAACTCAAATGAACTACAAAACCTCTCTTACTGCCCCAGCACAAATCAAATTTCAAATGAGACAAAACTTAGTAAGTTATGCCAATGGCATACTTCTCAGTTAAAGAAACCAGCAGCCATGGCATTATTCCACAGAAAGCTTGTTGAAGGAGAATATATGCCCCCACATTATTGTTGTACACTAATTGTTACAGTAGCTAAGAGAAATAGGCTTAGCTAGCATTATATGAATCACTGATAAATATACTAATATTTTTTTGAAGCTTGAACATTAGCGGATGGAAATGTCAAGCATTCTCTGCAGTTTGTACTGATTTTTATTTTTTCACAGCTCACAATTTAAGATAAGAACAGTGTCCATGCAATAGAGTATCATAAAATAAATCAAAGCAGGATGTGGTGAGGAGAGAATCGAATACCACCTGGTGGTGATGGCCTAAGAATCGCATCAATTTTCACCTGAGAAGGACCAAGATTAATCAAAATCCCTTGATTTGTTACCTATGTTTTGATGTATAAATATTTGTTATTCAGTCATTCATTCAATAGGCTACGTGTGATTCCAAGAGTATATTTTAGTTGTTCTCAATGAAGGTTTTGCCTTAAAAAAAAAAAAAAAAAAAAAGTCCTGACTTAAAAGAACACTGTCCAGTATTACTAAAGATTCAGGGACAATTGCAGTCTAATGCTCTGGTGTCAAGAATGATCAGAAAAGACAGGTGCGTCTTATGACATGTGGCTTTATTCACACCCAGCCCGAGAGTCTGCCCTGCATTGCACCCACGTAGCACCGAGGCATGGCTCTTCACTCTCCACTTCTGTCTCACCCAGTGCTTTCCTTACTTCTGAAAATGTCTTCCCCAGATGTACATGTACAACAATCGTAAGTCTGAAGGGTACGGTGTAAAAAGCCTTATCTTCATTTTTCCCCCTCATCACAAATGCATAGATTTAGTGTAAAACTTTATAAGGCATGCCAAAGATAGAAAAACAATTGGGTCATTTCTTAATGCCCTTCTTAAGACTGATTCTGTGCTAATGCAATAATAAACTAGTAAAAAGAAGTGTATCCATATTAAAATCACTTTTCCATTTTCTCTCTATAAAATAGAGCAAATGGAATAGTTATTTATATTACCAATAACTGAATTAGTTCCAGACTTTTGAGACCTTCTGTAAATGTTTACAGAGTTAGTGAAGGAATGAAGCCAACCAACTATTCTATGCCTATGTGAAAATGATGTTAATATCTATTAGTAAAATCAAAGCTTCGGGCTATGATGATTAAGGAACAGGTATTAGTTTCATCATGAGATATTTTGTTTCTCCTGCCTCTGTTGGAATGAATATGTTGTATTCTGACCTGTCCTATGTAGGAAATTAACTAGAGTGTATTAAAATTAGGCCTGTTAATGTACACTCGTTAACACATTAATCTTATAAAAAAATGTCTGAGGAGTATGTTCAGAGTGTTTTTTAAAATGAAAGACCCCTTTTAACTATATACTGAGACAAGATGTAATTAAAAATAAAGTAAATTGAAAAGTATCATTAGATGTCAAAATAATTAATATTCAAGTGAAAAGATATATTTAATTAAAAACTCTAAACCTGGAAAAATGAGAGATTATAGTGGCCTGTGGCTGTGTCCAAAGGCTTCAGAGACAGCAAGTTCTTGAGTGCATTTATGTATGGCTACTAAATTGTTTAACTAGTTGTATATTTGCAGCACACATTGTAATTTCTAGGTGATATCTTATTTGTTCTATGTCAATAATGAGGAAATTTAGGCTAGTAGTCCAAGAAGTTGTCAATTGCCAATTCTGATAGAAATTGTAAGTGGGCTTTTAATGAGTACTCCAGATATACTGATTCATATTCTAGCAATTGGTATCTTCTGCCCTGGTTACTGGGGATTTAACAAATACAATTTGGAAATTGTGAAATTAACATGATATTGAGATTTTCCTTTCAAAGAGGGAAAATATCTTTTCAACACACTTATGACATGATTAATGCTTGGTTTAGAGAAGTGAGTTTCTTATTAAATTGAATATATAGGTCAATGCATGCAACCAGATATAAAGTGTGTCCTCCATTTGGTGGTTTAAAACTCTGGTTATCCAACTAAGAAGACAAACACGATCTTAATTTAACCAGTGGGAATGTAAATGCTAAAAGTATCTAAATAACTCACTATTCTGGGGCACCTGAGTGGCTCAGTCGTTAACTATCTGTCTTCAGCTCAGGTCATGATCCGGCAGTCCGGGGATCTAGCTCCACATCCGGCTCCCTGCTCCGTAGGAAGCCTGCTTCTCCCTCTCTCACTCTTCTTGCTTGTGTTCCCTCTCTCGCTGTGTTTCTCTCTGTCAAATAAACAAATAAAATCTTAAAAAAACAAAAAAAGAAAACCTCACTATTTTGAAAATATATTTGTAATGATCCTACGTTGTTGACTCCTATCCTTGAATCAGAAGAAGAGTAATTTGCAATAGTGCATAGTGAGTGGCAATGGTATAATCAATGGGATTGTAAATAGCCAGTTGGAGAAGTCATGCAGGTCATCAGTAAGATACAGTAGGGTAACTGACCACTAGTGGTCACAGTGGTGTTCTACCATCATTGGATAATGGAAGAGCTTTGAGGTTTCTTGTGCATGTATTTAGTTAGTGGGCACACTAGTGATGAAGATAATATACCACTAATAGCTAATGTTTCAGAGTGATTACTACATGCCAAGTAGCATTCCTATCATTTTACATATGTTTTCTTTACTGGTTACCTCCGCTAATCTTATGAGGTAGTATTTTGAGGAAACTGAGGTACAGAGGTGCTGGTTGGTTTTCAAGATCCCAGAATTAGAAAATGATGAAACTAAGAGAGTTGATGTGGACAGTGTAATGTCTTTTTTTTATACACACATGTAAACACACACACACACACACAATCATACACATTGCTGAACTATCTCTAACTGTCTGCTGTCCTTGCAACATTTTAAAATCTAGGTATAATGTTAAGTAGAAATGATCAGACACCAACTATTAAGAAATTATTGATATTCCACTGCAAATGTGATAAATGGTGCATTTTATTAAAGACAAAAATGTCAAAAATAAAGGCAAAGATTCAGCATTGCATAGAAAGAATTTTAAGCCTGAACTATTTAATGATCTTTAAGATACTCCTAATAGTTCATAACATTTAATTTATTGGAAACAATTACTGAAAAAAGTACAAATCCTCAACTATCTTCTCTTGACTCTTAGAGATGAGGGATGGGAGCTCTGTGTTGGAAATGCACTTCCACAAGTAACAATTCAATATGTATTTGTTTGGTTCAACACTATGTGTTGTGTCTTAAGCCAAGAGAAAAAAGCACAAAAATTGTATTACACAGACACATGGTATATTAGTTGACTATTGTGACTGTAAAAAAGATGGTGAATTTAATGGATTAAACAACATATGTTTATTCTCTTATAATCTGTAGGTGGAAATCCTAAAATCAAGGTGTGAGCAGAGCGGTGTTCTTTGCCTTTCCAGTTTCTATAAACTACCTGTACGCTTGTCTCTTGGCCCCTCCTCCATCTTCAAAGATGGTAGTATAAGATCTTAAATTTCTATCTCTCTGTCTGTCTCACTTTTGCGTCCTCTGTTGCAGAAGGACATATGATTGCATCTGGCCCTTTTGGATACTCCAGGACCATCTCCCCCACTCAGGATCCATCTTTAATTTAACTACATCTGAAAAGTCCCTGTTCGCTTGTAAGATAACATATTCACAGGTTCTGGGGATTAGTACGTGGATATTTGGAGAACATGATTCTGTCCACCACATATAGATAGAAAGATAATAGCAAGTGTAAATTAGCCTAGACCTTAAAGCCCGTAAGTGTGTCCTTTGATCACTAAGTGCACTAAATTTTAGCAGTTAGCCTAGAATGTCTGTTTTGCTTTATCACTGTGAGGTAAATGGGAGTTTGGAAAAGTTCTCTCATTTAGGATCCCATTGTTAAAGTGTTCAAATAATAGCTCTATGTGGTGAGAACCTATTTTAAAAAGCAGAACATGATGTGCTCCATCCTATTTGTTTGACAAGTCATCATCAAACTATTCTGTATATGTGAAACCAGAGGTCCAAATGCTGTGTTCAGGAAGGGACCAACGGTGGCCTGCAGGTGTGCCGAGGGGAAGCTTACCACTGGATGGGTCTGGGGCCCTAGGTGGGCCTCAGAGGCTGTGGGTATAGCCCATCTTGCCCTGTGAGCTGACACCCCCCACAAGGAGCCTGGTCTGTTTACACCAGCACACTGAACACACCTTATCATTTCTATGTGCTCCTGGCTTACACAAATATGGGAAAACACTCATTAAACTAACAATCTAAGCATGGTACTCTTAGCGCTTCAGTTTCAGTTCTGTGCCTCACATTTGAAAGTTATTTGCCAACCGTGTATCTTAACATGACATATGATGTCTTTCACAATCCACTGCCTTCCCAAATCTGCTATTCATCTCTCTTCCCCAACAGCTCTCTTCCATGTTCCAGCATCTCTGATGTAAGCAAGTTTGAGAAATGCTGTTAGAGAACTTTTTCTTCTCTAGGGAAAATAAAGAAATAGATAGATAAATAAATAAATAAATAAATAAACAAACAAACAAACAAACAAACATGTTTTCGCCCAATGTCTATAGTATTTTCAATAATGAGCATTTATTTAAAAATAACAATTGGGATTCCATACGCATGAAGCAGGCATTTTTCTATTTCGAGTTTATCAGAGTCTGAGTATGAAGTCCTATATTTATGACTTACTGTGTGCCTTTTAGAAACATTATGTTACCTTATTTGATCCTCTTAACAACTCTATAATGAACTAGATTTTAACTTTCTTAAATCGTATTTTATTTAATAGAATTTCAGTGGGCATTTTAACTAATGCTTAAGTTCAAAATTAATTATCTTTCCTCTATAGTCCACCCTAGGATCATTTAGCTTAACCCATTTATTTTACATAAGAGAAACCTGAGGAGCAGAGTCTTTAAGTATCTTGCCCTCTCCTACGTAGCTGACATCGCTAATTTTACACAGAATATTAGCCCAAGAAGAAATTTCACTTGAAGGACCAATAGAAAGAGAACATATGATTAAGCACAGATGGTACCTGGCTCACCTCATATGTCTATGACTTTTTTTCAGTTGTTTTTAACTGTAATCAAATATGGAAGTATTCTAAGCTGAAAGTAGCACATTTTCCAAAATCCTGTCTGAAGAGTGATAATGCATGTAGCCTTCCATCTCCTGAGCCTAGACCAGCCCATAGTTCCTGGTTTACTGCTGGTAGATGCAGGTAGGCTTTCTGGCCCCTCCTTTTGTTGTTGTTGTTTTGTTCTGTTTTATTTTTGGACTGTAGCTAAAATTGTATGATAAATAGCTCTTCTTGACATTAGTGAGAAACATGGAGCAATTCATTCTACAATAGAGTGAAGCTCTAGCCTATTATTATTTCAGGGGTTATTAACCGGCACTCCACTAAACACTAAGGGATTTGTGGATAGACTTTTGGGGATTTATAAACTTGGATGAGACAAAATGCAGCTTTGTTTTTACTGCCCTTTAAATGTAATTAGGCATTTCATTTGATGTTAAATGTAGATAAGAGTAACAAAGGTAAATATGAAGTATTGGGACTTCACCAAGGATTCTAACCCTTTAACAGATATTTTATTTGCAAATATCTTACCCCATTCCATAGATTGTCTTTTAATTTTTTGATTGTTTCCTTCACTGTACAGAAACTTTTTATTTTGATGAGGTCCTAATATTTTTTTTTGTTTCCTTTGCCTAGTAATATATATATATATCTATATCTACAGATATAGATATATACAGAACTGAATGCAAGCAACCATTAGTAATTCATTCCTCACAATATAGGGTAGGTGTGTACTAACTATTTGTATGTCTGACGTATGCATGTATATATGTATGTATGTGTGTATGTATGTATGTATGCATTCAGAAGCCACAGAAGTCATCTTCCATACTCTTGTCTACAAAGCAATAAATATTATAATGCATCAGCTCACAATGTGCATAATTTCTCCAAATATCTAGGTTCTCTAGAGTTCCACACAACTAATGGTTTTGTTCACTATAACACCCTAAATCTCATAGTTTTATTTCACTGGTAGTACCACAGTGGTTCAAGAAACACTGGTGCCATAGAACTAAAGCCCCAAATCCCAGAACAGAATGGAGATGAACTTTGGAGTCAGAAAGGGTCAAAGTTAGGGAGCTCAGTATTAGAGACAGGGATGAGAGCACATGACTATAACATCTTCTGGGATCACACAGGAGTGGGGAAGGAATCCCCAGAGCTTTGCCCAAAATGGCAGGTTTCAAATAAAATAATTAACTAATATTTCAGGTTTTTTCTCAAATTGGACATAAGAGGTCCTTGATTGAGGCTGATGTCAAATAAGTAGAATTTGGCCGAAAATGAGATTTGTTATAAAAATTAGAATTTTTTATTACATCATATTGATAATTATAAATTTTAGTCCAGAGAGTGCCCCTAGTAGTATTTTATTATCCAATTTTGTCAGATATATTCAGCTTCTTAGATTTAACTCCCCTTCAGACCCATTAACTCTATTTTGGTTTAGGACCACAGATGCATCCCGATCAAGGCTATTTATCCACAAACTTTACCACAAGTCCCAAAGAATATTCAGTAGATGAGTCTGATTAGATAGTTATGGGTTATTGCTAGCAGAAACTTAGCTTGTCATTTATGAGTAAAACTAATATTCTTTTCTTAAGACCCCTCTCTGAGACTTTATATGAAATCTCTACAGAGGTCTATAGTACAGAATGAATCATTAAAAGTAGAAGCAGAAATAATGAGTTGTACACTTATAAAGTATCTTGCTTGCACTTTATTATAACTAATATTAGCGAGTAATAAAATAATAGAAACAGAAAGAGCTGTTAGTTTCTATTCAAATTTACTTCATTGAAGATGAAGCTGTAGTTTGAATTTGACAATCTAAATACTATTTCCCAATTAAAATTTGAAACTTTGTGAAGGAGCATGTAATAATATATATCATCTGCTCAGAGCAATGCCTATTTCTGTAAGCATCTCCAAAAAATATTTCACTGACACTCGAGACACTTTATAAAACTAAAATTTTTAAAAGGTAAAATGGGACTTTATTTTCTTTGACTAAATTTAAAATAATCCCAAAATGGCAAAGAAAACATAAATCATCCCATCTTAAATGCACGATTTAAATGTAGATATTTCTAGAAGAAACTTGGTCAATTTATGATTCTTCCCATTTCATATTTTCTTCCATTCTTCCTTAGCTTCTCTAAGTATCTACCAATAATGGTCTTGTCCTGGTACCAGGAAAAGGTGTGTGTCCCAGTATTACTTCTGTCCATGACAACACTTACTAAGATAAGATGTAACTCAATTAGCCAGGTATTGAGGCACCTTCTGTGGAATCTAGTCCTGATGCTAAGGACCTGCCATGGATTTTAAGCAAAAGTCCAGGCACTTAGATATTTTGCTTACTTTTCCCAAGACTAGGTACTTCCCCTCCACTATGCATCTCAGATCTATTCCTTTTCCCCACCCCATTGTTCCAGTTACTGATTCTTCATGACAAAGTACTCCAATTTTAGTGGCATAAAACAACTATTTTATTATATTTTGGGATTCTGAGAAGAAGGAATTCAGAAAAGGCTCAGCAGGGACAGCTTGTTTCTATTCTGAGCTATTTTGGGCTTCATCTGGAATATATGAAGTCTGGAGACTTGAATCATCTAAAGACTTTTCTTTTACTCACATGTCTGAAAGTCGATGCTGGCTGTTGGTTGCAACCTCAGCTGGGCCTGTCGGCCTGACACCTACATGCAGCTTCTCTTGGCTGCTTGGTCTTCCTCACAGCATGGGTGGCTGGGTTCCAAGAACAAAAACATTGAAGAGAAACAGGCAGAAGTTGTTTACCTTTTATGACTTAGGATTGGAATCCCATCATGTCACTTCTACCGTTTGTAAGCCCACCAGCTTCAAGAAGAAACACAGCCTTACTTCTTGATGGTAGGCCTGTCAGAGTCACATAGTAAAAACAGCCTGTGGAATGAGAGTACTTGTTGCAGTCATATTTGGAAAATAGCATGTGCCACACCCCACTTTAGGGGTCTTGATTCCTTCTGTATGCGGGTCGAGATTATCAGAATTTTCTGAAGCTACCTGCAAGTCCATTGCCTTACCTATTTTACTGGTTTGGCACCATAATATATAGCTCCTCTATAAGGTTTCCACATCTATGGGCTATAGGTGAAGCATATGAAAGATTCCTCTACTCTCAGATTTCCCTTAAACATACAGGGGTCCAGCCATTTCCATTGAACAATGTCAAAGGATGGCAGTGTTGGGCTTCCTCTTGGGCTCCATCAGGCTCTAAAGAGTAGTCACTTTTCTAGCTTTTTTCTCCCTGCTAATCTTTTGAGATCTTTATCTATCTGCCTGGGAAAAGAACTATTATATCTGAATATTATCTTTCCTACTCTAATATCCATCATTTATATTTTTTTAAATTTATTTATTTGACAGAGAGAGAGGGATCACAAGTAGGCAGAGAGGCAGGCAGAGAGAAGAGGAAGCAGGCTCCCTGCTGAGCAGAGAGCCCAATGCTGGTCTTGATCCCAGGACTCTGAGATCATGACCTGAGCCAAAGGCAGAGCCTTTAACCCACTGAGCCACCCAGGTGCCCTGTAATATCCATCATTTCTATTTCTCTGTACGGTACATGTTTAAATGAATTTTTCAAATATGCAAATAATTTTTCTTTCTTCCAGTTCCATGTTTATATAAATTAAAAGTACATTCAAGGTAAGTAGGCCTCATTTTTGAATTTTAGAACTGTTTTGGAAGTCAAAATCCATTATTCAATTATTACTTCATATTCTGTTCTTTGTGTTTTCCCTTCTCAAGGCACTAACTCAATAATATTTTAACAAAGAAACAACAGGGTAAAAGAGAACGAGGAAAGAGAAAAACAGTCAGTTGAATAATGTTTCAAAATGCTATCCTGCTGCATTTGTAGGAAGACTGTAAACTATTATACTTTCAATTATATTTGGTAATGAATAAGCTTCCTAATAAAGTATAAATAATAGTTATTATGACTAAGTCATTCTAAAATACATTAATCTAATCCAAAAGATATGAAAAATTTCTAATATCCTTTATATTTTTAATTGTTTAAGATGTAATGAAATGATCTTTGCTTTTTGTAAATATTCAGTTTATATCAGATTCCAGGGAAACCCAGAAATGGGGCTTTTTGCCCTACCTCATCTTTAAAAAATATTTTTATTTATTTAATTATTTGAGAGAAAAAGAAAGCATTGGAGCTGGAAGAGGGGAAGGCAGAGACAGAAGATTTCAAACAGACTCTGTATTGGGCATGGGGCCCAACACAGGGCTTGATCTCTCAACCCATGAGATCATGGCCTTAGCCAAAAGCAAGACTTGGACACTCGACTGACTGGGCCATCCAGGTTCCTCACTATCTCATCTTTTTATATTCTAATTTGATGCAACTTCTCTTTGTTGTGTTAATGTATGTCCCATGTTTAAATTCAACTAATTCATATAATGCATGATTTGTGAATCAGATGGATTTATACAAAAAATAAGTGTCAAGTCCTCATGGTAAGAAATTAAGAGATTTACCCTGGTCTTGCTGATCGGTCCTTCTGCCTTGCTCTAAAATACTGGCAAATGTAGGATTAGATGATGTATTCAGGTGAGGTTTCTATGATTATTTTGCTTAAATAAGCTATGAAACATGGAGAAGATAGTTATAGATACGGACTCAGAAACATTCTTAGTCTAACCAGAAACTGAGGGGTTTTCAGATGGTTAGTCTCCAAAACAGAGGAGCTATATACTCAAACATGCTTCATTAAGACTCGTGGTTTCTACTTCTGTGTTTAAGGAGCTTGGAAGTAACTACTCCATCCTCACAATAAATAAAAAGCTGAACAGACTGGAAAACCAATAACTCTTCTTGAATTCATAAAAAAAGGAGGAATTCAGGACAAACCACTGTCCCCAAGGCTAGAGAGACATGAAAAAGGGAATCAGAGCTTCTGTGAGCCTCAGAATAAGCCTGTCATATAAACTATGAACTTTGTGTGACTAGTGTTGAGTGTAACAATGTATCACTCTGTGGGATACATTGGGAGATATTGAGTATGAGGTGATGTGCATGTATGGGGGAAATCTCTGTGTGTTCACCTGGGTTTTGCTAAACTAAAACTAAAACTAGAACTTAAAACTGCTCTAAAGATAAAGTCTTAATAAAAATTTAGGAATTTAGAGGCGCCTGGGTGGCTCACTTGGTTAAGCGACTGCCTTTGGCTCAGGTCGTGATCCCGGAGACCTGGGATTGAGCCCCACATCGGGCTTCCTGCTTGACCAGAAGCCTGCTTCTCCCTCTCTCAGTCCCTCTGCTTGTGTTCCCTCTTTGACTGTGTTTCTCTCTGTCAAATAAATAAAAAAAATCTTTAAAAAAAAAACATTTTGGCGAAAACTGCTGGTTTCTTAGCATGAATTATGGGAATAGCACCAAAGTACTAGTAGTCATTATATTGTATTCACAGCCAGGAACTTGTAAGGAAGACAAAACAAAACAAAAAAACATTTGAGAATGTCCGAGATGAAACACAAGTTATTCTTTTCATTAAATTCTAACTCCCTAATAATGTTGTGTGATGAAATGGAAAATTTCATGAAGCACTATTGCTGTGTAACAGAGGCCAATGACTATATCTGGGGTCCTATAGTCTGAGTTGAAAGCTAAATTTACTGCTTCCCCCCCCCCCCCATAAAACACCATCTTTACTTGAAAGAAAGACTGACAGAACAACTATGTTATTCAGAACTGAGTATTTGGTGGATATTTTCTTGACAGCAAACAAAGGAATCAAACCTGCTCCTTTAAGAAAAACATCCATGACCCTGCAATTGCACTACTGGGCATTTACCCCAAAGATACAGATGTAGTGAAAAGAAGGGGCATATGTACCCCAATGTTCATCGCAGCAATGGACACAATCGCCAGACTGTGGAAAGAGCCAAGGTGCCCATCAACAGATGAATGGATAAAGAACATGTGGTACATATATACAATGGAATACTCCATCAGAAAGGATGAATATCCAACTTTTGTAGCAACATGGATTGGGTTGGAAGAGATTATGCTGAGTGAAATAAGTCAAGTAGAAATAGTCAAGTATCACATGGTTTCACTTACATGTGGTGCATAAGGGGTAATATAGAGGACAGTAGGAGAAGGAAAGTAAATGGGAAGTAGGGGAATTCAGGCAGAGAAACGAAACATGAGAGACTTTGGGCACAGAAACAAAGTGAGGGACTTGGAGGGATGGCGTGGAGAGATGGGAGAGCCTGGTGGTGGGTACTGAGGGTACCTATTGCATGGAGCACTGGGTGTGGGGCATGGGGAATGAATCTTGGAACACTGAAAAAATAAAATAAATTTAAAGTAAAAAAAAAAGAAAGAAAGAAAAACATCCAGTAATACTTGTTGCTAGTGATGAAATACGAGGTTTTAAATGAAAACTAGAAGTTTGGAAAGCTTGTATCCACCACTGTGAGACAGATATATCTAATTCTTAAATACTTTTCTGATGATTGCTGGTGAAATTAAGTAATGTGATATTAAATACTGTAAAATGAAATGTCAACATTTGAAAGATCAGCATTACTCAATAAAACAATACTTTCCAAATGATCTATACATTATATTACATAATCATTTGTGGTTAAAAGATCCATTCAAAGTGGAAAATAGACCAATGAATTTGAATGTAACGGTGCAAAAAAATAAATTATTTTTTCTGTTTCCACATTTCAACTTCTATTTAAAAATGACCACTTTGGAAATTTTGGTATAGTGTTAAAGAATATCCCCGCTTATCTGGAAAAGGCTACTTATATCATCCCCACATTTTCCAACCACATATCTCTATGAGGTTGGATTTTTTCATATACTTTAATCTGAGTACTTTATGGCAACACAAAGAATATGGAGGCAGGTATAAGAATCAAGATATCTTAAGAGAGACATTTAATAGAGTTGCAAAAGTGAAAAGTAATATTCTCATTAATTTTTAGTTTTAGAAAATAGGTATGTTTTTCATAAAACCTACTTTGTTTTAAAAGATCTAATTAATAAATACCTAAAATTTTTCTCACACTCAACTTTTTTTTTTTTAAGATTTTATTTATTTATTTGACAGAGAGAGAGATCACAAGTAGGCAGAAGGGCAGGCAGAGAGAGAGGAGGAAGCAGGCTCCCTGCTGAGCAGAAAGCCCAATGTGGGCCTCCATCCCAGGACCCTGGGATCATGACCTGAGCCGAAGGCAGAGGCTTAACCCACTGAGTCACCCAGGTGCTCTCACACTCAACTTTTAGCTATCAGTGGACATAACCCACATAAACAAAAGTTGTGGTTTTTTTTTTTTAAGATTTTATTTATTTATTTGACAGAAACACAGCTAGAGAGAGAACACAAGAAAGGGGAGTGAGAGAAGGAGAAGCAGGCTTCCTGCCAAGTAGAGAGCCTGATGCAGGGCTCGATCCTAGGACTGTGGGATCATGACCTGAGCCGAAGGCAGATGCTTAATGACTGAGCCACCCAGGCGCCCCTCCTCAAAAGTTTTTATAAAACAATATAGGGGATATTGAGACAAAATTTTTAAAAAAAATTGCAAATCACTTTTCAAGACAATTTCCAAACTGTTCGGCATTATGTATTCATCAGGAAGATTGCTGATGACATATTTGACCAATATGTCACTGCCCCCTCCTGGATATTGTTTTCATCCTTATCTATCTTTATACTATTCTGATTTTTCTACTATTCCCTTATTACTCCTTTCTCTTCTGTTCCAAATATTTTTACATTTTTAGGTTTCCTAAGGTTTACTCCTAATCACATATCATTTTTCCTCTAGCTTTTCCCTGGGCCATTGAGGGGTAGACCATCCATCTGCCATGGATCTCCCTGCACATTCTTAATAAAGATATCAAAACTGTAAAGCTCTGACCACTCTTTCCTTGGACAATTTCTTTGAGTTGTATTTTTAATGAATGACTTTGAGAGAGGAGATGAAATCTCCCTAAAAACAAAGAGCAAACCTAGTTCTCACCCTGTAGAAATAATAGATCTCTCAAGCTAGGTGTACCTCTTCTGCAATACAACCTACTGTATGTGCAACTGTCCATCATGGACCACCTGTGTCATCCTGTGGGATCTGAATGGCTTAGCAAGTTGACAGAAGTAGACATGAAACTGGCTACTGCTGCTTGTCTCTTATCAGGGTGCCCCGCGTCTTCTGCCGGAACCTGTGAAACTGCGGCAGGCAAGCTTGTTGTCTTGCAACTAGGATAAAACCCTAGACCCTGCACAGTTCTTGAGACTGTCTTCTTTCTCACCTATGGTTTTCTTCTAAAATTCAGAAATAGCAATGACTACAAAATATATGACTGTAGCCTAGATTACTGTCCCGGTTACAGATTGCTTACTAGAACACTATGAAAGAGACCCAGTTCATGCTCTATGTACCCAAAGTCTAATTATCTAGGGTAATTAATTTAGTCAGTGGTTATAAATTCTCTGGATTTATATCTCTGAGGTCTTGCCATATAGATCTTTTGTGTTCTTTGCAGACCTAAGTTTGGTATCAGGTTATAGCTACACTTCAGTAGGTCTTCACTAAGAATTAGTTATCAGTGATATTATGTCCTTCTTTGGTGCCCTAGTATCACCTAAGAATCCCCCAGCAATAATTTAAAAGTAAATTACTTCCCCAGATCCCACACTTTCTTGATTTGTTTTCTTTTCTTCCACCATTTCCAGAAGTATAATTAATTTAGCCTGAGAGGTCTTTTACAAGTTGCTGCCCTAGCCCACAGCCTTTCCAACAATGTACCTCTGAGAGCGTCTGGAAACTTAGCTGAGCAGAGAGCTCTAGCCAGGCCTTCTGTTCTAATGCACCAAACGCGGTGCATTGGCTCCCAGAGAGCACTCTCTGCTTACTGTTGGTGTGACCATGGCCCTAAGCCAAACCTTGCTATGGACTCATTATCCCTTAGTGAGGAAGGAAAAAAATATCCCTCATAATGACTTCGTAGCTATAGTTTCAGGATCCTAATTATTAACAATGTTTTTCCATAGTGAAAAACAAAGTGATGTAAACTTTAATATAATATTTAAGACTTTGGTATTGCCTCAGGAGGGCTTCAATAGGGCATTTGCATAGGTCTCAGGAAACTCCCAGAGACAGCTACACAAAGCTAAAGTTTGGTTTGAAGTGATAACAAAATACTAGCAATGAGGAGTCCTTCCAGGTTAATGAGGTCACTGATCTTACTGTATATTTCCGTAGAACCAAGGTTTGGGTCCTTCACCAGGATTCTTATAGCCCATATGACTTCTGTAGATTGCATAGTTTCTATGAACTAATACTCGGTTTTCTACCTCTGCCAATTGTGATTAGTTAATAATAATCTTCAGGATGAGACACATTCCAGAATTTAAAAATAATCCTTGTTTTTTTTTTTTTTTAAGATTTTAATTATTTATTTGAGAGAGAGAGAGAGAGAGAGAGAGAGAGAGACCATGAGAGGGGAAAAGGCCAGAGGGAGAAGGAGACTCCCTGCAGAGCTGGAAGTCCAATGCAGGACTTGATTCCAGGACTCCGGGATCATGACCTGAGCCGAAAGCAGTGGCTTAACCAACTGAGCTACCCAGGTGGCCAATAATCCTTAATTTAGACATGACATTGACATAGTCCTTTGTAATTGTTCATCAGTAAAATATAGATCCAGGTATTATTCTAACTTCAACTTTGGTTCAAAATAAGGCAGAAAAACACATATAAAACATACATACATAAAATAGAAGCATGTACATAAAAATACATATAATCCTATGTCCTTAAAATGAAATTTATCATTTTGTTTATTCCTTCAGAACATTTTACATAATTTCTATATTATTCTTAAAATTATTTGACATTTCATTTGGATGTCAATTTTTCCCATGTTGTTAATTAATTTTTATAAAAATGAGAATTTATAAAGAATATAAATGACATTCACCTATTGTTATATATTAGAAAACATCAAAGTGTAAATATTGTGTGGTTTGCATTATACTCCAATCTCTTAGACATTTAATCTCTGTCTCTTGGAGCAAGCATTTCTGAGATCTGCCACAAAACTGCCTTAATGTGCATCACCATGTTGGGCTCTGGAACTCTTCTTCTTTGCTGGTGGGAATACAAAATGATATAGCTACTTGGGAAAATAGTTCAGTGGTTTTTTAATATACTACTATCATGCAATCTAGCAGTCATATTCCTTGGTACTTATCTAAAGGAGCTGAAAACTTATATCTACAGAAAAACCTGGAATGAACATTCTCAGTAGTTTTATTTATAATTGCCAAAACTTAGATGTTTTCCAAACTATAAAGATATCCACTGGCAGATGAATAAACAAACAGTGGTTTGACCAGACAATGGAATATTATTCAGCATTAAAAAGAAATGAGCTCTCATGCCACAAAAAGGCATGTAAGGAACTCTAAATGTACTATGAAGGGAATGAAGCCAATATGAAAAGGCTACATATAGTATGGTTCTAACTATATGACATTCTGGAAAAGAACAAAACTATGGAGACAGTAAAAAGATCAGTTACTGCCAGGGGTTGGGTTGGGGGAATTAATAGGCAGAATACAGAAGATGTTTAGGGCAATGAAAGTACTCCATATGACACCATAACGATGGATACGTATCATTACACATTGCCAAAACCCACAGAATGTACAGCACCAAGAATGAATCCCAATGTAAGCTATGGACTTTGAGTAATTATCAGATGTCAGTATTGGCTCATCAATGGTTTTCAATGTACCATTCTGGTGAGGGATGTTGAGAATGGAGGAGGTTATGCGATTGTGTAGCAGACGGTATATGGAAAATCTCTGTAACTTGCTTCTCAATTTTGCTGTGGACTTTAAACTTCTCTAAAAACACCAAAGTCTTAAAAATTTTAATTTTCCATTTTTATAGAAGAAAAATAAAAATATCTGACATCTATATCTTCTTAAGAGGATCAAATAAAAAATTTAAATGTGATTTATAAGAGTATTAATAATAAAAAATCACTCTAATACTATGTGCCAGTCATTTATGTACATACCCAATGTTTTCAATATATTAGCATAGGCTTCACTCCAACCTATGGTGTAGATATTATTATTATATTGACACTTCAACTGAGGAAAGTACAGCATTGAGAAGTTGTGTAGCACATTAAGGGCATGCAGTTTGCAGAGGTGGAGACAAGATGATTTCAGGTGTGGTCTGACTCATGAGTTTATCTCCTAATTCCTACATTATAGGTCACCCCAGGTATTAACTATATCCCATTACTATTAAGTATAATTCTATTAGGAATGGGAGATCACTGCCTTGAAAACCTTGGGATATGCCCCGGGGGGGGGGGTTGTATACATGCTGATAGAGACATGTGTCATTTTTAAGCCTGAAGAAGCCAAAAACAAGAAGCTTCCTGGGCAAACCACAAAGTTGAGGCAAGAAGAAACGTAGTGGTAGAAGAAACAAGTGCTTTGTGGGACAGGAATTCTCTCTTTCTTTTTGGGACACGTGGCCTCTTACAGGAGGTAACTTTGCCATCGATATTTTGACAAAAACCTGACCCAGAGTAGCTACCTCCCGGGGCAGGTAATCCCAAAGGTCTAACCCTGGACAGGGCTGAGGGAAGGTAGGAAGCAAAGGCCCTCCAGAAATTGCATGATGTCAGTAAGGAAAGAGCACCAAGAAAGGCACACGGGGGCTGGCAGGACCAAAGGGCAGGGGTGAGGGGGGAATGTCCTCAAGGTCCAAAAGTAGATCTTCCCTTCTTCTTTTAAATCACCTCCCCCACTACTCTAGCCTTGAAGGAAAGGCAGGCAGAAGAAGGGGTAAGAAAGGAAAGATGATGGCTATTCCCTTTCCTCATTTGTCCAACTCCAGAGTAGTCTCAGAAGGGATAGGACAGAGGTGTTTGATGGATGACAGATTACAATTTTAATTGAGACCAAATTGGTATTAAAATGACAAGAAAGCTATTAGATTTCCCCAGGATGCTCCAAAGGATCAGGGAAGGGTCAGTTGACAAAACATATTTTAGGGCAACAATGGTGGTAGAAAATAAAACTTTATATTCTGTGGTCAACCCATCCTAAAAGCTAGTTGTATGTATTTGTTCAGGGTTTTTAAAACTTCCACAAAAAATTCTAGAAAAATCAAAGCACTCTCCATACCTTCTCCTTGTTGTGTGAAGAATTGCATTAATTCTATAAATCCCCAATGCTACTTTTAATAAGTAGTGCTCTTGAAGATTCAAAGAAAAGGTGCAAGTAGGAGAAATTATAGCGATTCTTAATGTACAATAGACCTTATGATTAGTTTGCAGTGATTTTTCTGTCAGTGTTTTTAATAACTAGGAAAGTATTTCATGATTTTTCATAATTGGACAGTATCATGATACTCACCTAGTCAAACCTGTTCTGATAGGTTTTTGAGGCAAATTTCATGAGTGTTAAGTAAAGCAATCCTGGGGAGCATTAGTTCAACCACCATATCCGTGCTACCATAAAATACTTAGGCTGCACAAAGTAGCATATTTAGACATGTGCTCTCCTGTCTCTATCGATTTCTCAGA
Organism: Spilogale gracilis; assembly: GCA_004023965.1. Taxonomy (NCBI): domain Eukaryota; kingdom Metazoa; phylum Chordata; class Mammalia; order Carnivora; family Mephitidae; genus Spilogale; species Spilogale gracilis. Next base: position 51,137 of record PITA01007836.1, on the reverse strand, counting down.
CACAGCTGGGGTCTAACCTTGGAGAACTACACTGCGGCACAGCCCATACGGGGCAGCATTTGAAAAACAAAGTGTTGGGAAGGCAGAGCTCTTTCAGCGCGTGGTGCACCTGCAGGCATAGACCAGCGCTTCTCTGCCCAGCACCGGCTTGCGAAAAGCCTGCTGCTCGCTCGCGCGAACCTGCTTCCTACCCTCCGAGCCCTGTTGTCTTGCCAACCATGGAAGCTGACATTTTTCCTCTTATTTGCTTTTGCATTTAGAAAAGGTTCTCGAAGGAACACCTGAGGGACAGGCAGCGGAGCAAATCTGTGGGAAAAAAAGGGAAAAGAAAAGCCACAAAAAACAAAGACTGCTCCCCCAACCAAAAACACAAACAAAAAGAAAAAATACCAAATAAAAAGAAGGAAGCCTTTGGGAACAATGGAAATGTCTCTCTCATGTTGATTTAGAAGAATTATTTTATTTCTTTTTTTTCTTTTTTTTAATTAACATATAGTGTATTATTTGCTTCAGGGGTTCAGGTCTGTGAATCATCAGTCTTACACAATTCACAGCACTCACCATAGCACATACCCTCCCCAGTGTCCATCATTTTAAATATTTTGAGTAGATTGTCTCCAACTGAGAGAAAATTGGGGCTGGGGATGGGCATTGAATGTCTCTCTTTATTCAGTTCTTAAAATAAAGTAGACTAGCAGTCTCTATAATTTTTGGAATAGGCACTAAATAATTTTATTATATCTATATTTACAAAGCACTATCATATAAAACATATGAATGGCCTTAAGAAATAGGTGACTATAAAATAAATACACATGATACATATAGAATATAGACTTATATATATAAATAATATAAATATATGTGTGTATATGTGTGTTTTCATATGTATGTGCATATACAGTGCCTAGACATCATCCACATATATAGATGCATACATTTAACCTCCTTTAACTGAACATTTAATTCCATTTTGTACTAATTTGTGTTTACCAAATTGTATTTTAAATGTGTTGTTACTTTAAATTAAATACTAAAATGTTCTACTTTTATAATACATGTAACTCATACTAGAGGACTAACATTGAAAATTTTGAATTCCTTTTATATAAAATGCATTCAGCATTTGGAAGTTAGGAAATCCTGTGATTTTTCAATGAGTTTGAGTTGTGCTCTAGTGAAAGTCCTGCCTTCAGGTTGATCCTTACTCTCTTTCCCCATAGATATGTAATCAGGCTTATGGAACCACCTCACAGATTACTTCTCTAAGTAAAGAAATTCTTGCCAAAGAGATTCTACTAAAAGATACATTTCTGCTCTGCTTAGGATAAGCATGGGAAGTCCATCTAGGATAAACAGTTCCGGTTTACAAGTATCTGTCTTTGTGTTGGGGAGAAGACAGACTGTGCATGGTAGTTGTAAATGTGGTTCTTTGCAATGCAAAGAAGGCAGAAACCCACTAGCTTGGCCCAGGAGAATGGAATCATTCCAAGTGGGGCTGATAACAGGTGGAAGAAAAAACAGATGTAGAGTCAGCTTTAAAAATCCATGAAAAGAAAACGCATGCATTGAGAAGCAAATTGAGCTGATACAATAAAAAACAGAAGTAATAGCTCATATCAGACCATCAAGGAAGAGGGACAATGGCTTCAGATTCCCAGGGCTGGCTGTGATCTCTCATCCTAAGTCTTGCCAAAGAGAGTTCTGTCTGCCACAATAGAGGACAGGGCCCAAGGGCCATCGGTGTCTTTTAGGAAGGCTGTAGTATCCAGTGCCAGATGAAGGAGATCCTCACTGGGGAGACAGTCCAAACTGCATGTGTCCCCTGCAAGGGTTCCTCCAAGCTCTGGGTCTGATGTACAGTTTAGCCAACAAGGATCACTTGGCCTGGTAACCGCACCCCTAATAAGGGGAAAGTTGTTTCAATGGGCTTGAAACCAGAACGCCCCTTAACTACCTGCAGCCTCTGTTTTCTCATTTGTTACACCTGAAGTATCCAGAATAGCATACAACTGTCACCTATTCTTATTATTTCTGCTGCTGTTCTCATGATAGAGACTTCCACAAACTGCAGCCTTCTGTGCTGGGCATGTGAGAGTTAGTCTTTTGGCCTCGCTGCATAAGGAGGGTTTTGAAGGAACTATCTAGCAAAATCTTGGTTTCAAGAAGCAGCATCTGTATCTTTGAGAAGTGGCAGCAGATGTGCTCCTAGGAGGATGCAGTGGAACTTCTACATCAGGAAAACCCTGTGCTCGTTACTTCTTTACATAGTATTAGCTTGTTTAAAAAGCAGTTAGTTAAGGGTCCTCAAGGGGCACCTGGGTGGCTCAGTCAGTGAAGCGTCTGACTTGATTTTGGATCAGGTCATGCTCTCAGGGTTGTGAGGGAGAGTCCCAAGTTGCCTCCCTCTCTCTTAAAAAAAAAAAAAAGAAAGTCCTCAAGAAGAGGAAAACACCTCAAGTAAGTGTTAATATGGTAAACAAGAAAAATGTGGGAATAAGGAAGGTATAAAAAATATGGGATCAGGAAAAGAGAACCAGGGCAAACTTGGGACAGCTGAGGGAGGGCATTGTATCATCCAGCTCTGGGGACAGTGTTTATTTCAAGCACTTGTAGCAGAGAGTAAATATTTGAAGGGAGGCAGTCTTAAAACACCAAATGCACACTACGCAATTTTTTCAAAGGCTAGTAATTTATGCAGATGTAAGAAACATCTGTTACGTTTCAAGTTTACAAATAGCTTTAATTCAACGTGATACAACGGGCTGATACAACAATGTACTTGAGTCTGGAATGCTTGTGTTTTGGAGAAAGAATAAAAAAACCAAGCAGCACAGATCAAAACTGCCCTTGGCTGTGGGCATTTTGGAAAATACATCGAAAGCATAAGTTTAAGACTTTCTATAGTTTTAAAATATTATGTTAAATGCCACATGGTGCCTTAAACTGGATTCTGAGACACACAAACAAAAACGTTAATGGAAAAACCAGTGAACTCCAGTCGGCAGCTTACTTAGTAGTATTGTACCAATATTAATTTCTTAGTTTTGACAAGTGTCCCGTGGTTATTCAAGGTGTTAACTTTAGGGGAAACTGGGTAAACCATATTCAAGAACTCTCAGTGATATCTTCCAACTTTTTTCATATATCTACAATTATTCCACAATACAAGTGTATTTTTTAAAATTGGGATTTTTGAAGATGCCCTGAAAACTAAATAAAAACAATTAAAAAAAAAAGCAAAACTATTTCTTGGGCGCCTGGGTGGCTCAGTGGGTTAAAGCTTCTGCCTTCCGCTCAGGTCATGATCTCAGGGTCCTGGGATCAAGGCCCTAGCCTCTCTGCTCAGCAGGGAGCCTGCTTCCTCCTCTCTCTCTGCCTGCCTCTCTGCCTACTTCTGATCTCTCTCTGTCAAATAAATAAATAAAATCTTAAAAAACAAACCCAACCATTTCTTTTTTTCCAAGTCCCAGAAAATGTACTGCAATAATTTTTAATGTTTTGTTGCTGTTGCTGTTCTATATTCAATAATAGAATGAGGTGAAGATTAGAAAAATATTCCTTAGTTTGTATGAATGCCTACTTCTGCGCACAGTCTACTTTGGGGCTTTTGAGTAACTGGGAAGGAATCTTACATAGAACTTATAAATTTACTCTTCATTAAATCTCTGAACCTAATTTGTCAGAAAGACACTTTATAGTGAAAAGTTGTAACTGATGCATGCAAAAAATTTTAAACTTTTGAGGAATTGAACCTTAGTCAGAGAAATTAAGCCTCAGGGAACCAGTTTGTACAAAAGCTAATGAAGCTAAGTACTCAACACTAAAAGCAGGCAGGTTTTTCTAAGTGGTGGAAAAAGTGGTGCCCCTTACCTTCCACCACATTGTCACAGGTGAAGGGATTTCTAGGTATCCTGGCAGTATTTTCTTTCAGTACATCTTGTCTAGCAAGACATCTTATCTAGCCTGACATCAGAATGATTATTCAAGTGTCAAAAATGTCCTTTTGGAAGTATGATACACATCTCTGTAATTGTTTAAAGATTCTTTACAAATCAATTCTCAATTTTCTTTAAAAGTCCTCAAGTTTTAGTTCATCTTAATCCATAGGTTATAGAGTTGACTTTTGGGCAACATGGCTTTCAACTGTATGGATACACTTAAATGTGGATTTTTTTTGTTTTCAATGAATATAATACAGTACTCTAAATTTAGTTTCTCTAATGATTTTCTTACTTTGTTTTAAGATATATGACATACATCTTTTTTAAAAGAGTTTATTTATTTGATAGAGAGAGAAAGCACAGCACAAAAGCAGGAGAGAGAAAAGCAGGCTCCCTACTGAGCAGGGAGCCTGACATGGGCTTCAGGACCCCAGGATTTTGACCTGAGCGGAAGGCAGACACTTAACCAAATGAGTTACCCAGAACCCTCCTCTTTTTTTTTTTTTTTTTAAGATTTTACTTATTTAATTTGACAGAGAGGGAGAGAGAGAGAGCAGAAGCAAGGAGAGGAGTAGAAGGAGAGGGAAAAGTAGACTCCCTACTGAGCAGAGAGCCAGACACTGGGGCTTGATCCCAGGACCACTGGATAATGAACTGAGGGGAAGGCAGATAATATATATGATATTTAAAATACGTGTTAATCACTATTGTTCAACATAGTATTAGTAGTCCTAGCAACAGCAATCAGACAACAAAAAGAAATAAAAGCTTTTCAAATTGGCAAAGAAGAAGTCAAAATCTCTCTTCACAGATGACATGATACTTTTTATGGAAAACCCTAAAGACACTACCCTCAAACTACTAGAACTCGTACAACAATTCAGTAATGTGGCAGGATACAAAATCAGTACACAGAAATAACTGGCATTATTATACAGTAACAATGAAAATATAGAAAGGGAAATCAGAGAATCAATTCAATTTACTATAGCACCAAAATCTGTAAGATACCTAGAAATAAACCTAACCAAAGAAGTTAAGGATCTGTACTCGAGGAACTATAGAACACTCATGAAAAAAATTGAAGAAGACACAAAAAGATGGAAGAGCATTCCATGCTCATGGATCAGAAGAATAAACATTGTTAAAATGTCTACACTGCCCAGAGCAATCTATACTTTCAATGCCATTCCGATCAAAATTCCACCAACATTTTTCAAAGCATTGGAATAAATAATCCTAAAATTTATATGGAACCAGAAAAGACCCCAAATTGCTAAGGAATTGTTGAAAAAGCAAAACAAAACTAGGGGCATCCCGTTACCTGATTTCAAGGTTTATTCCAAAGCTGTAATCGCCAAGACAGCATGGTACTGGCACAAAAACAGACACACAGACCAATGGAACAGAGTAGAGAGTCCAGGTATGGACCACAAATCTATGGTCAAATAATCTTTGACAAAGCAGGAAAATACTCCAGTGGAAAAAAGACAGTCTCTTCAATAAATGGTGCTGAGAAAATTGGACAGCTACGTATAGAAGAATGAAACTAGACCATTCTCTTACACCACACACAAAGACAAACTCGAAATGGATGAAAGACCTCAATGTGAGGCAGGAATCCATCAAAATCCTGGAAAAGAACATAGGCAGTAACCTCTTTGACATTGGTCACAGCAACTTCTTTCAAGACACATCTCCAAAGGCAAAGGAAACAAAAGTGAAAATGAACTTCTGGGACTTCATCAAAATAAAAAACTTTTGCACAGCAGAGGAAACAGTCAACAAAAGAAAGAGGCAACCCACTGAATAGGAGAGGATATTTGCAAATGACACTACAGACAAAGGGCTGATATCCAAGATCTATCAAGAACTACTCAAACTCAACACCCAAAATAAAGATCATCACATCAAAAAATGGGCAGGAGACATGAAGAGGCACTTCTCCATACAAGACATACAAATGCTCACAGACACATGAAAAAATGTTCATCATCACTAGGTATCAGGGAAATTCAAATCAAAACCACACTGAGATACTACCTTACACCAGTCAGAATGGCCAATATTAACAGGACAGGAAACGACAAGTGTTGGAGAGGCTGCGGAGAAAGGGGAACCCTCTTACAGTGTTGGTGGGAATGCAAGTTGGTGCAGCCGCTTTGGAAAACAGTGTGGAGATTCCTTAAAAAATTAAAAAGGAGCTACCTTATGATCCTGCAATTGCACTACTAGGTATTTACCCCAAAGATACAGATGTAGTGAAAAGAAGGGCCATATGTGTTCCAATGTTCATTGCAGCAATGGCCACAATCACCAAACTTGTGGAAAGAGCCAAGGTGCCCATCAACAGATGAATGGATAAAGAAGATGTGGTACATATATACAATGGAATACTATGCCTCCATCAGAAAGGATGAATATCCAACTTTTGTAGCAACATGGACCGGATTGGAGGAGATTATGCTGAGTGAAATGAGCCAAGCAGAGAAAGTCAAGTATCACATGGTTTCACTTACTTGCGGAGCATAAGAAAAATATGGAGGAAGTCAGAGAAGGAAAGGGAATGGGAAGTGGGATAAATCGGGGAGGGAAATGAAACATGAGCGGCTTTGGACTCAGAAACAAACTGAGGGTCTTGGAAGGGAGGGGGTTGGGGGATATGGGTATTGAGGGCATGTTTTGTATGGAGCACTGGGTGTGGGGCATAAACAATGAATCTTGGAACACTGAAAAAAATAAAATATAGAAAAAATAAAAATAAATAAGTAAAATATGTGTAAATCAACTGTCTGTAGAGCTTCTGGTCAACAGTAGGCTATTAGTTAAGTTTGGAGGGAGTTAGAAGTTATAATAATAGATTCTCAACTGTGTGGGGATTGTAGCCCCTCACTCGTGCATGGTTTCAGGGTCTCCTGCAATTGTTGGACTTGTAAACCAACTTACCAATTTAGTGATTTCATGTCAAAGGGTCTTATTTAATCTTTACAAACACTAAAGATTTAAACACAACTAACATTCATATTAGATAGCTTATTTAACAAGGAATCAACTAATTCATAGCTTATTCTAACCCATATTTTGATTTCGAATTTCTAGTGATTTAGCTTCTTTCTTTTTCACTATTTTTGATAACAAAATTTTGATTTAATGATATGTTTATTTTGTTTGCTAGAAGGTGGGGAGTTTGGCATATTAAAAGTTGTGTATTTGTGTATTCTCTGTATTTGCCAAAACATTTCAGGTTCAAATTGGATATAAATTTGAAAGGGATATTTTGGAAAATGGCAGGATATTTTCCTGAATTCTGAAATTTGCTCCATAAGACAGTTGTAGAAACTGTAATAGGGAAAGAAAATTATACATGCATTTTCCTTGATGCTTTTTGGCTGTTGATATTCTATTTTTTTTAAAAGATTTTATTTATTTGACAGAGAGAAACACAGCCAGAGAGGGAACACAAGCAGGGGGAGCGAGAGAGGGAGAAGCAGGCTTCCCGCCGAGCAGGGAGCCCGATGCGGGACTCGATCCCTGGTCTCCGGGATCATGACCTGAGCCGAAGGCAGTCGCTTAACCAACTGAGCCACCCAGGCACCCCATTCTATTTTTAAAACATATTTTCATTTTGATGGCTTGTGGAAACTCATACAACTTTCATACAACTTTTAAATCATAAGCGAGAAAGTTATGCCAGAAGTATGAAACAAAGTAGCGTGTGGTCTTGACATATGCCTAGAATAAGAGAAAAATTCTTTTAATACATTTAGTATGTTAATATACCATAGAACATGCGTAATTTTACTTTTGTTATTTTCCCTTATGACTGTTTCCCACAGCCACGGCCTTTTCTCTGATGTTGTGTTAGCAGCTCCAGGTAACTGCCGCATTCTTGTCTGGTGTTCACTTCATATAATTATCTACAACCAAATGAAGACTTTGAGTCTGTTTTGTTGTGTTTCTTCTCCTCCTCCTCCTCTTCCTCTTCTTCTTTGCTTATTTTCTCCTCTGATTGATTGATTTTTGAGGTAAGAGCACATTACAATATTATTATTCATAGCCACAGTATTGTACAGCAGATCTCTAGAACTTAATCATCTTGATGACTGGAAACTTCATATCCCTTGAACAAAATCGCCCCTTGTGTCCTTCCCCCAAGGCCCCGGTAACCACTACACTCATCTATGCTTCTATGTGTTTGACTATAGTGGAATCATGCAGTGATTGTTCTGTGACAAGGATGACTCTTGAGAATAGCATTCTCTGATTTCTCTTTAACCATGTTAGTGCAATAAATATTATTACTCTGTTGCAGATATAAACAGCAACACTGTTTTCTCCTCCCACCACCCTCCCCATCCCCGCTACTCCTCCCTTCCCCCTTTAACATCCAGGACCTTCCACAAGATTTCATCATCACTGCTATACTAATTTTCTACTGCTACTACTGTAAAAAAAAAAAAAAAAAAAAAAAAAGACCTCAAGCTTAGTCACTTAACAAAAATACATTATCTTAGCATGCTGGGGGTAAGGAGTATAAACTGGGTTGGCAAGGCTGCTTCCTGAAGGTTCCAGAGGAGAATGTCCCCTGCCTTCTCCAGCTTCTTGGGGAAGCTCACTCTGTGATGGTGCATGGCTCCCACCTCAACTTTCATCATCATATCTCCTTCCCTGACCTGACTCGCCTGTTTGCCCTTATAAAGACCCTTCTGAGTACATTGGCCTCATCCAGGAAATCCAAGAAAGTTCTGTTTTAGGGTCTTTAAATCAATTACATGTGAAAAACCTTTTTGCCATGGAATGTCTTGTATCCACGGATTCTGGGACTAGGATACGGACAGCTTTGGGGAAACATTGTTTTGTACCCCACACTGGCCTACAGGATGAAGTTCTGTTTGATACAATAATGCCTGAGACCCTTTTATGGTCAAAGTCTTATCTATTTTATTCACCCCTATTCTCTCCTACTTCTTTGGCATTTTAGATCAAAGCAATACCATAGTATGTGTGGTTCTCTGAAGCCATCTTGTTCTTTTAAAATTTACTAATTCTTTTGCTTCCTTCTGCCTGAAATGCATTTTCATTTTTTTCTACCAGACTAATTCCTACCCATCCGTGTTTTATTTTAATTACAAACCATTTTAAACATATGGAAGGATACAGAAAATAACAGAACAGACCCTATTCTCCAACCCCCAAGATTAAACAGATGTTAACATTGTGCTGTGTTTGTTTCAAGTTTATTTTTCTGTTTTTTAGAGAAATGAAACATTACAGGCATCTCTAAAGCCCCATTATCTCTTGTCTCCATCCACTTCCCCAGAGAGACATCTGAATTGGTCTTTATCATTCATAAACTGTAAATATTATAGTTTTGACTGATATCAGCATAAAATATAAATTAATGCATGTGTTAGTTTACAATTTAATTTTTTTCACTTAACATTAGATTGTTTTTAGATATTACACATATTGACATACACTGACTTTCTAATTGAACTCCTCTGCAATATTCCACTGCATAAATGGAATACAATTCATTTACCCCAAATCTATTTAGAACTCATTTTAAGAATTACAAATTTCTATTATTTTTTTGTTATAAAGGGTGCTGCCCTAAACACTAATGTGAAAATCTCCCTTGGCAGATATGCAGTTTCTCAGAGTGGATTCCTAGAAGTGGGCTTTTCTGCTGTATTTAATACTGCCAAACTCTTTTCTAATGTGGTTGGAATAATTAATACTCTTGTGTCCCACCAAAATATGGTATCATATGATCACATAAAAATCAATCTAATTATTGTTAAAAATATGCTTATTATTTACTGATCATAATGGCCTCTCAGTGAGATTAAAAATATTTTCATATGTCTACTTGGCACTCAGTCTTCTTGATCTGTAAATTAAAATCAGTGTGAGCAGTTTTTCTTTTTGCGTTGTTTGTGCATGTCTGAGCCCCGTTTAAAAAATCCTTCAAACTTGGGGCACCTGGGTAGCTCAGTTGGTTAAGCATCTGACTCTTGATTTGGCTCAGATCATGATCTCAGGGTCCTGAGATTGAGCCTCAAGTTGGGCTCCGCCCTGGATGTGGAACCTGCATCAGATTCCCTCTCTCCCTATCCTTCTGTTTCTCCGCCAACTCTTAAAAAAAAAAAGAAAAAAAAAAAGAAATCCTTCAAACTTGAAGTCATAAAGCTACTCTGATTTTTTCCTCTAAATATTATGAATTTATTCTTCACATACTTTACTTAAAATATATGGAATTCATATTTAATATGAAACAAGATTCTAAATAGTTAAAGTATTTACAGTTATATATGTTTACCTGCTTCTGGTCCCCCTAGTCTTATGCACTATGTGTTTAATCTTGTGCTAATACTACACAATGTTATCTACATGATATTTTCATTTTGCCCTGATAACTGAGAATAAGTCTGCTTCTCTTCTTCATCTCCTTCCCCTCCCTTCTTGTCATCCTTCATTTTTAAAAACAACCTTATTTTTAGAGCAGTTTTAGATGAGCAGCAACATTGAGTTGAAAGTACAGACAGTTCCCATATACCCCCACCACAATCTCCCTTCCACAGTCTCCCTCACTATCTACATCCCCACCAGAGTGATACATTTGTTACAACTGGTGAAGCTACACTGACACATCAGTATCACCCCAAATGACAATATGCATTTAGTAATCTGCATAACACTATACATTTTTTCATGGCTTAATAAATCATTTTTTTTTTAGTGCTGAATAAAATTTCATTGTCTGGATTATACCAGTTTATTTATTCACCTGTTGAAGGAAATTTTGGTTGCTTCCAAGTTTGGCAATAATTAATAAAGTTGCTGTAAATATCCATGTGGAAGGTTCTTTTATGAACACAAGTTCCCCACTTAATTTGAAGTGAGACTGCTGAATGATACAGTAGAATATGTTTAGTTACCTAACAATATATGATGCTGAGTATCTTTTCAATTTACTGTTTTATTCTTTTTTATTTCTTTTTTTTTTTTTAAGATTTTATTTATTTATTTAACAGAGAAACACACCTAGAGAGAGAACACAAGCAGGGGGAATGAGAGAGGAAGAAGCAGGCTTCCTGCGAATCAGGGAGCCTGATGCCGGGCTCCATCCTGGGACTCAGGGATCATGACCTGAGCTGAAGGCAGAAGCTTAACGACTGAGCCATCCAGGCGCCCTTGTTTTATTCCATTTTAGAATTGTCTCTGCAACTCTTGGCCCTTTACATGATTTTTTTTTTTTTTTAAGAGAGAACAATGAGGTGAGGGGGCTGGGGGCAAAGAGGAAGGAAGAGAGAATTCCAAGCAGACTCCCTCCATTAATGGAGCCTGACACATGGCTTCATCTCATGACCCTGAGATCATGACCTGAGCCAAGATAAAGAGTCGGACACTCAACCAACAGAGTGCCCCAGGTGCTCCATGACATTTTTTAAATATGACATTTTGAATCTTCTAATTTACCTCTATTTTTTTTCATTTTCATAAAATATATTTCTTTTTTTGTGTATGTCTATTTTATTTTCTAGCACCCCTTCTTTCTTATGCATTTGATTCATTTTTTACAGTCTTAATTATAGTTTTAAACAACTATTTTAGTTGTTTTTTTTTTTTTTCAGATTGTCTATTATCTGAAGAACTTAGATTCCCATCCTTATATTGGTTGTGACATTGAATTTTTCTCATGGTAGATTTCTATTTATGGGAGATCCTCTACATCATGGCTTTGTAATATGTGTGTCCCAAACTAAGAATGTCTTCCTTGAGAATGACTTTGTTAACTTCTAACTGTCAGTCTTTATATGAGAGTTCTTGAATCATGCAGGTAGTATAACTTTGAACTATATAAACAAAAGATGATAGGAACCCAAATTCATATTAACATGTAAGATTTATTTTTCCCCATCTGGGCTTCATTCAACACCAACTAGTCCTTGGTTTTGTTTTGTTTTGTTTTGTTTTTTTGGAGGGGGTATTATTGCTAGAAACATGTTAACATTTAAGAGCCAAGATTTATTTAAACTTTCTCCAACTCACCATCTCATGTACTTTCAATGTTTTAACTTCTGTCCTTTTGCTGTTACTAAAATCCACACCCTTAGGTTGAAAGTTACCCATATCACTAACTAAACACACACATACACACACACATCTGGGGCAACCGCAACAGCAGCCCACCCATTCACCACCCTGTTTTCAGTCTAAGATACTTTTGCTTTCCTGGATTTCCCTTTCTGAGCCTATTTGTCATTCTCAGCCAGTATCTTGTGCTAAATGCACAACAGCTTCAACTTATATATTTTATCATATTGTCAGAACAAAGAGGGATCTCATTTACAGTTATGATTTCCTTCAAACTTTTGTTTTTGAACCTATATTTATTTTTTTTTAAAGATTTTATTTATTTGACAGAGAGAAACACAGCCAGAGAGGGAACACAAGCAGGGGGAGTGAGAGAGGGAGAAGCAGGCTTCCCACCAATCAGGGAGCCCGATGTGGGATTCCATCCTGGGTCTCCGGGACCATGACCTGAGCCGAAGGCAGTCGCTCAACCGACTGAGCCACCCAGGCGCCCCGAACCTATCTTTATTTTTAAAGTTACTGATGACCTATTGGCACAAACCCCTACCTGGGCATCATATTGAATCAGGAAACTGGCTCATTTTAGACAATGTAAGGCAGAGTTTTATCGAATTGTGCATGTGATGTTCTTGGGAGACTCTTTCTCTCTGCTTTCCTGGCCCTCCTTTCCTTTCAGCTGAAGTCTTTTGACATGACTTTTCCAGTATGATATTTTCACAAGCGACTCTACACATCTAATTTCTTTATACATGATGATCATTTATTTATTTACAGTCAAAACAAAATCACGTGACTCTTTCCTCCTGTTCTTGGCAATTGTTCTGGCTTAGGTTCTGATAGCTAAATGCACCTTCTTGAGTAGCTTTTTGGATGGGATTACAGAGCTGAAGATTGGGTAGGCCTGGATTTTGTGCTCCCTTTTCGGTGTGTGGGGGGGAGACAGTCCGTTCCACGAGTAAATGAGATAGGGACTGAACATCTCACTTGACCTTTATCAGGAAGGTCATATTTGTTAATGATAAGAAGAAAAGAAGTGGAACAGGTGCAATTCTCATCCACCAGAGATTCTCTGATTCTACAGGAAGTCAGGCACTGGCTCTCCATGCCCCCACAGCAGTTGGCAAGACTATAGGCTCTGGAGTCCCGAACCCATGGCCTCACCAAGTTGTTGGGGTGCTGCTTCTCCTCTTCCATAGTCCCTGAAGATCAGAAAGTGGTTTTTGTTTCATAATGGAAATCCCAGTCCCAGGCCTCTTGTAATAGCCTCAGAAATGGTTATGGCAGAAAGAGAGAAAAGCAGAAAAGAGGAGAGAAAGGATTAGGGAGAACCGAAACCTATGCCAGGAAAGGTTAAAATATTTTCCAGTATCACAGCAAGTTAATGAGAAAGCTGACAGAAGAACCCAATTTCCACAAATCCAGCCAACTGAACGTTTTTATTATATGTATATCCCTGACAACATAAAATATAAATAATGCCAGTGAGGAAGAAAAGAAAAGGATGAAACCAAAAAATGGGAAAAAAAAATTTACTTTCTTTTGTTTTGAATAGTTCATGGAAAGCATTCGTTTTCAGTGTGTTTGATGGGTGCCTGGGTGCATTAGTTGGTTGGACAACTGCCTTTCGCTCAGGTCATGATCCCGGAGTCCACGGATCGAGTCCTGCATCAGGCTCCCGGCTCCACAAAGTGTCTGCTTCTCCCTCTGACTTTCTCCCCTCTTGTACTCTCTCTCACTCTCTTTCCCTCTCTTAAATATATAAATAAAATCTTCAAGTATGTTTGGTTTTAGAACTTCCCCTTTTATCATTTGGTTTTAAATTCTATTTCTTTGCGATTCGCTGGTTTTTCTTTGCAATTCGCTGGTTTTTCTTTTGTTTTATTTACCTTTCTCTGGTTCAAGGTTATCTTCAGGTTCTTCTGAAAGTACCAATGAATACCCTAGATCTCAGGTCTTCACATCATAATGTCAGGGTGAGAGTGAATGTCGCCTGCAGGGGCTGCCATGGAAGACAGAGTCAGGTTGACTTTCAGGGTCGTGGATGAGTGTCCCCTGGTGTTCTGATGGCTGTAGAGACCAGCTCTCCGGGCTTATCCAATGGGCCTTACTGATTGACTCCCTTCAATAAGGGCCACCCTGAGCTGTGGAATGGACCAATGCCCAAAGTACCACATGATACAAAATATGAATGTTTTGTTTCTAAAAGGGAATCTGGAGGGCTATAAATAAAAAGGAGAATAAATGACCACTGGGCAGCAAAGCCACCACCACTGAACACTGTGTCTCCCCAAGAACAGACTGAAATCTGTTGCCAGGGCCTTACTCGGGTTATGCCCAGTAGTTATTTACATTTGCCACTGGATGACTGCTTGCTGCTGCTGATATTAATTTTCTCACAAGAGAAAATTATGTTCTTTATTAGTGTTTTTCCTCTAAAAGTGTATTTTCTTCACAGACTCGGTAAGACCACCCACATGGCATGGAATCTCGTCTGATGAACACTCTTACATTTTAATCGCTACATCTCGTGACATATTTACTTTGTATAAGGGAATATCCAGTTAATATCCAGTTAATATTAATAAAGCCGTTACTAAAACTTGATTCATATATCCTCTTTTCTAAATGTGAATGTTCCCTCTGTCTCCTTTGTAGCTTCCCATTGGTGATTTCCTTCCATAGGGCACTTCTGTGCTCTTCGATTCTCCTCATTGGCCTATCTGTCTGAATTAGAAGGGGTCTGGCTCGGAGTACTTAATATTCCATACCTTCTCTGAAAAAGGAAGTAATTAATAAACTTAGAAGCTCTTTCTTCCCCCTTGCTTGCTTCTGCTAGGCCAGTGTAAACTATGACACTGTTTATGTCAACAAAGTGTAATCCACAAAGGGATAATCCACATGCTATTATCCAGACTTAACCGCAAAGAATTCATTTCTATTGGATAGTTTTGAAAACTTGTCAATATACTATAGCCACGATAGCCCCTGAGTTTAACCAGATGTGAAAGTCTGGCCAGCCCTGTCAGTCCCCGAGGAGGCCTTGGCCAGGATTTTAAAATCTTTGACCTTCTGCTCACCCTCCAACAACAGAAGCAATAATCCAGAGTGCTTTATCTTTCTTGGATTTTGGCTCTTTTTTTCGACAGATATGCAACTTCTATTTTTAATTTTTCCTTCCTTCACTTCTTCTTTTATAATATTTCTCTCAGGGACCTTGGTGAAAGAAGGTAAATGATTTTCCTTTAATTCTTGAGGGAAAGTAAGCTGGGAAGATACGATGTCATCTTGGCAGGTTGAAGTAAGTCAGAAGTGTGTTTTAATACCTTACAGATGTATAAAACTTTGGCTTACAAATCTCTTTTGTGTGTATCAGCTAAAATCTCAGAAAGACCCTGTGGGATAGGAAACACAGCCATTTGAAATAACACATCCAATATCACATTCCCATGGTGCCATAGAGATGACCCAAAGAATCTAGTCCCAATGCCAACGTCCATCTCATAAGTGTCTCTCTCCATGCCTTGGCATTGGCTAGATCTTGCAGATAGGGTAAAACATGTACCTTTATTTATGTATTTTTACTTACGCTTTACTTTTCTTTGGTTTGCTCTCATGTTTTCTGTGTCATTGAATACTCTTATATGATTTTTTTCTGTGTCTTAGTAGTTTGGCTTCACCATTGTAGTTTGAATTCCTTCGTAGCCCATAATTAGGCAATTCCAATAATATCCCAAATACATGTGCTGAATCTGATTGGCATATAACTTGGAGTTGCCATTGTTAACAGAGAGTGGAATGGTGGTTGCTAGTGAGGAAAATGGGGAGATATTGGTCAAAGGGTAGACACTTTCAGTTATGCAGGTTAAATAGTTTCTCAAGGTCCTGTTTATAGCGTGGTAACTATATTTAGCAATACTGTATTAAATACTTGAAATTTACTTAGTAAATCTTAATTGTTCTCACTAAAAAAAAGGAGTTGTGTAAAGTGATGGATGTCTTAACTTGATGGTGGCAAACATTTCAAAATATACACATATATCAAAACATCACATTGCTCAAATACATACACTTGTCAATTATATCTCAGTAAAGCTGTGGAATGAGACATTGAGGTTAGTGATTGCCCATGGGTCATGCCCAGAAGAAGCCAAACTAAGGTAAAATAAAACAATCAAGTTAGTGATTCTGTGAACAACTGAGATCCTGGAATTAGAACAGATAGAGAGAGCCAGTGGTATTTTTCTATCTTTATTTCTAAAATTTTAAGTATTCAAAGTGAAACCAGAGCTGATAAGGAGAGACTAACATGGACACTGGGATATAAGCAGGGATCAGTGGGTCCCCATGTATCAGTAATACATTCTCAACTCAATGACAACACCCTTTACATATTGCAAGTGCTCAGAAAGGATGACTTTCTGATGTACCAGGTGAAGATGTGTCCTAAATATGGATTCCCAGAATTCCTACTTATCCTATCGCTCAATAAAGCATAGACGCTAGAGAGACACTCATTTATGGGTGTTGAAGGGCCATGAACATCTAAGATATATCTGACATTGGTCCAGCATGGAGAAGAGCTTGGTGGTCTTCTAGAGTATACAGGGCTGTGGAGAAATTAGGCCATCTCCTTACCTAACCTTTTCACAATGTTGCTTTGCAGAGAGATGCTGTGTCATGCGCTGATATACAGCTTCAACTTTTGCTGATTGACATTTAGTATCTTCATACTCCAACTATAAAAGAGAGAGATGGGATATCACAGGAGTGTAGACCAATGACCCAGGTTAAACATGGCAGAATGAACATCTAAGTTTATCTCCATTCCCTCCAGAAACCAAGTTAAATTGTCAATGCTGGACAAGAGGTGACCAGTAATAACTATGTCCCTTATCATTTACTCCCTTCCACAGTAGAGGATAATAAGTCAAATATATATTTCCCAAACTCTTGTGTTGGTAGATTTGGCTGCATGACCCTGTCTGGCTTCACAGAAAATTGGAGTAAACTGCACTTGCAGAGTACATTCTAGGAAATATTTCCTTCTTTGAGAAATGATAGATGTTGTTCTAAACCAAAAGGGTATGAAGGTATATGTTTTTATAGTCAAATCATAAATATCTGGGTATCTATTAATATAGTCATCATTCTTCTGCATAGGGGTTCAGTTTCCAAGTGAGTGTCTTTTGGAACAGGTATAGTTTCCCAGTCACACCTTTTATACATATATTTTATGAGACTTTCATTTTTGTCATTACAAGGTGGCCTTCTTATAGTTATCACAAAAGTACTTGGAATAATTTCTACAATGTCACAGGGACCAGCTTCATTAGAAAAACTTATAAGACCAAGGTCAGCAAGAGAAGAGAAGGCATAAATATCCCCATGCCATCTCTCATTTTATCCATAGAGAGGCAAACCCAGACCATAACACACTGCTGGATATATGTGACCCCCAGTTGCTCTCCATAATTATAAGGAGAGCAAGACAGCAACCTGCCAGTCAAAATCTGAGAAGACCACGTGGCCCCTTGGCAATCTGGATTTGCATAGCAGCTATGCACATGTATTTACTCAGAATGTGGACTTCCAAAACCTAGGAAACATGGAGCTCATGGGAGCAGCCTCTCAGCAGAGAATTGCAACCACTATCTTATAGTGAGTTGGCTTTAGGTGCTGGTTTTCATGCCGGGAGGAGGAAACCCTAATTCTTGTTGGTTCACAGTCTAGGCAAACCAGAATGATTTTTAGACAGTCCTGCTCTCTCACTATGATCTAGCATAGTCTACATCAGTGTACAGGCCCAGGATATAAAAATAATAGAGTTTGTTCAGTACTCAGGAATTAACTCTTCTAAGAATAAATGTTTTCTTTCTTCCTTTCTTTCTTTCTTTCTTTCTTTCTTTCTTTCTTTCTTTCTTCATTAGATTCTCTGGAAAAATTGATAGAAATTGGACAATCTAATGTTAACAATTGATAGAAATTGGATAATCTAATGTTAACTCAACAAAAATTTTGCTCAGATTTAGTTACAATCTTCATCCCTTAGAGTAAAAATGACATTTTGTGTTTTCCACCCATGGAGATAAATTAATCCAGAAGGATTCCAGGATCATTGAGAAAGCACAATGCTGCACATAATCGAACATAAATCAAGTTTTGATTGGACGTTATGGCAATATTAGCTTGAAGACGGTGATGGTGATAGTTCAAAAATACATCCTTAATTGTAGAGAGATGATTTTTATGTAATACAGTTGGAAAACGTGCCCAGGGAAATGCAAAAGTGAGATCAGATGGCCTGGTAATATTATGAGTATGTTAAATACCCAATTTAATGTACCCAAATTAGTGAAATGTCTATAGTTTATGAGAAAAATAAATGTCTACAGGTCTCCATTTACATTTACAAATTCTGCTCGTTCTTGTCCTTTCCTCTTTGAATGTAATGCTGGCATATGCCAAATGCACTCATAATTTTTCATTTTGACATAACATATACTCTTTTTGTGTTCTATGTATTTAATTTTACACTCATCTACAGGAAAACAATAAATATAATTTTATAATTACATAAGTACACTCATGTTTCCTATAACCATCATGAGCACTTGAAAGATCAGTACTATATTTTCTATGATAATGTAACAACTCAGAGCCTAAATTATAATTTATTTTATATAAAATTGCCATGATTCTTTTTTATCTATGCACACTTTTCCTGAAGGAATGCTTTTGTTCATTACACAAAGCACCTCATTTACTTTAAATTCTCTTACAAATCATATGGACAAATGGACTTCCATTCTGTGTCTCTTTTGGAAAGTAATGAATTTTCAGTTAGGGAGAGAATAATCTCACAGGTGCTCAGATTTCAGACTATAGTGTGTGGGTGGGTATCTTATATATGTGTCTGTGTATCTTAATGACTCGGTTTCCCTGATCAACTGATAGATAAGGACCATTTATACGGATCCAGAGACACAAGAAATCTTAGTTTTATTTAGTTCAAATGAAAGCTTCTGCAAAAAGTCAAGGGTAAATTACGGAAGAACACGTTACAAATGAGTGACATACTTATAAATACCATTCAGGGGGCACCTGGGTGGCTCAGTTGGTTAAGCCACTGCCTTCTGCTCAGGTCATAATCCCGGAGACGCAGGATCGAGCCTCGCATGGGGCTCCCTGCTCGGCGGGAAGCCTGCTTCTCCCTCTCTCAATCCCCCTGCTTGTGTTCCCTCTATCGCTGTGTTTCTATCAAATAAATAAATAAAATCTCTTTAAAAAATTAATTAACTAATTAATTAATTAATACCATTCAGATATTTTTTAAATCATCCACTTACACCAATAAGTAGTGTTTGGCTTTATGTCAGCTGCTGCCTGAACTTGATCAGGTTTCATTCTACCATTTCTTTTTCTTTCTTAAAGATTTGCCTATTTATTTGAGAGAGAGAGAGCAGGAAGAAGAGCAGAGAGAGAGGAAGAGAAATCCTAAAGCAGATTCCCCGCTGAGCATAGAGCCAGGACTCTATTTCAGACCCCAAGATCATGACCTGAGCCAAAATCAAGAGTCAGGTGCTCAACCAACTGAACCACCCAGGTGGCCCCTACTTTTTCTTAAATAAAAAACAAACTTGTGAAGGATGGAGAACGCAGACTCTAATTCATTTATTTCCTATAAAACCTAACAGAGTGAGAACCATGAGAAAGAAAAACAGGTGGGCTACTGTGCTTGTTTTATAAAGAAATACACAGAAATAAGTAAAACAACATTTTTTTATAGAAATAAAAAGACAATCAGGTACAGATCTGATCGCTGAAATGTATACATAAGATCTCTAGCAATGTTATAGGATTACTGTTTATTAAATTAGTTTGATTTAGAATGATGATTAGAATTATTTTTATATTCAAATCACATCATACAAGATATATTTTTGTGAGTTTTTTCAATAGCATAATGCTCTTAATACTTCTTTTACATTTAAGCATTTAATGTATATAATGAATTGTGAATTTCTTATTTCTACCAATTTTAAAAAATGTGTTGGCACATTAATAACACTAATAATCATACATGAATCACATGTTTATAGGAATAAACATGATAATACACCATTCTATTTTGATTTAGACATGAATTTTTAAATCATGATTTATTTGGGTTAAAGTTTTTAAAAACAAAATTGAATTTTTAAATGCATTTTTTAAAATAATGTCTCTCTACCTGTATTGTGTTCTTCTGTTTTGTTAGAATTTGATCTTTATGAAGCACCTGTCTAAATACCGTAGTTCATTTGAATGTAGTTCATAGAAAGCTGCCTCCATACACACAATGATGAAACTTCTGTGCTTCCCAAATATCTCTGATGATGAATGTGCATCAGCCATAGACTCACATTTAAATATCCCAGAGTTTATTTTTTTCCATTTTCTCCCAGCAATGATTCCTGCTGAAAGGACTTAACTCTCACCAAATTTTGGATGGTAGTCAACGAAATTTTCTCTTTATTAACTTGGAGTGATTCAGACTTTCTGATCTCAGCCTGAACATCTCTGCTCCAGCCTTGATATTTACATCCTGTAAGTACTTGTAAACAATTACCATATCCCCTACTTAGTTGTCTGTTAGCCAAGCTAAACAGATTGAGCTCTTTTAATCTTTTCTCATAAATCAATCTCTCCATTCCCTTAATTACTCCTGATGTTCAGTTTTGAACTTACTCCAATATGCTCATCATATTTCTAATACTCAGTTCCCCAGAACCAAAGTAGTTTTTTAATGGCTTCATGTTAA
Source organism: Spilogale gracilis (assembly GCA_004023965.1). Classification (NCBI taxonomy): domain Eukaryota; kingdom Metazoa; phylum Chordata; class Mammalia; order Carnivora; family Mephitidae; genus Spilogale; species Spilogale gracilis. The sequence continues at coordinate 30,293 of PITA01007836.1, read as the reverse complement.
AATTGTGCTTATTCAATTGAAATAACTGCAGCAAAAGATTTTTTCTACAGTGCTCAGTTCTCTGTGGCTACACAGGATGGAAACATCCCCATCAGGATACTCATCACAGAATGTATTCCTTTTGCGCTCTCCATGGCCTTGTGCCAAAGCACAGGGCTAACATATGAGATGTGAAGGGTAATGGCTTTAAGATTGTCTGGGCTGAGTGTAAAGACTGTTCTCTTTTTAAAAAAAAAAGGAGAGAGAAGAGAGAGAGATACTGTTTCACGATGTAAATAGGAGAGTCAGTTCATTTTTACACATTAACTTGGCAGATTTTCTCTGTAGATATTGTAGCCAAAATTTAGGTACCTCCTCACCAAATCAATTCTGATGTAAACCACGTCTCTACTATTGTTTTGTTGTTGTTGTTATCGTCATTGTTATTTAAATAAATCCTCTCCTAGAAACTGGGAGTTGTGATTTAGTATTCACACAGAGATCTTCTGAACTTACCATAAGCACTTAGTGTCAATAAAGGAAAGCTGAAGAAGAAAATTTGAACTTGGTGATGGGGTTGGGGACCAGGGTATTGGGAGAAACTATGATCTTGCTTAGTCTTCTGGTGACCCTACAAGGGTGAAGCTACCCACACAAAGACCACAATAAGGTTACAAAACAAGAAAGTCACAGAGTTGTGATAGCAGCCTGCCACCAAGTTTTTAAAGTGATTAAAACAGTCTCTAGGGGCGCCTGGGTGGCTCAGTTGTTAAGCATCTGCCTTGGGCTCAGGTCATGATCTCAGGGTCCCAGAATCAAGCCTCACATCCGGCTCCCTGCTCAGTGGGAAGCCTGCTTCTCCCTCTCTCACTTCCCTTGCTTGTGTTCCCTCTCTAGCTGTGTTTCTCTCTGCCAAATAAATAAATAAAATATTTTTTTAAAAAAGTCTCTAGATTTATCTTACAATCATAACAATTTCATAAGGTTTTTATTCTTTAAACATTGCCTTTAGAAATGTTTAAAGAAGACTAAATGCATTTAAATAATTCAGTAGCCTAGCTAGTCAAGGACATGATAAATGAAAAGTGGATATGTGGCAATAACATACACAAAAATTCACAAAATGTAAGTCATAGAAATGTATCAGTAACTCTACTGGTTATTTCTAGAAGCTTGAAAAGGCTGTCTTTCTACCTCCTCTGACATTCTTCTTCAGTCCTCCTGTACCTTCCATACTGGAGGTTTACAGATTTTCAGTGTACTTTCAGAGATTTTTGGTCATTTATTCAATATTGAATTAACCAACATTATAGAAGGCATGTTAAATGTTAATTATTATTCTAAGGGTTTGATAGAACTAGGAATTCAAGTTGGAAAACACTCAACTGTAATAGACAGTAATAATTGTTTCGCCGAGGCTGAAGGTGGTTACACATCACTGATGCATTTTCTCAACATAAGGTTTAAAGATTCACAGGACATCTATCTCCATCTTCACTTTCTTAATCTGCTTCTCTGGCCCTTGATGTTTTAGTTTTGGTCCCACGAGAAGCAGACCTGGAAACAGGGACACAACAGGAAGTGGTTGCTTTTATAGGGGATCCCAGGAAACACTAGTTGTGAAATTGGGATGTTGAGACAGGTAAGGAAAAGAAGCCAAAAATGGGTTTGCTTGAAACAAACTTTCTATCAAAGCAGGTGATGGAGTCTTTAGTCCTCTTAGGGGATTCAGAAATCCAAATAAAATGTGTACTGTAGGGTTACTTCCCCCACATTATGTGCCATCCACCCTGTCATCTGTTCCTTAAAGTGTTATGTCTGACACATTTACAAACAGAAACTTGTAACAGGAAGTTTAGTGACACAAGTGACAGTGCCTCTTACAGTAGTGGGGCACCACCACCTGTCTCCCCTAACATCCACTCTAGAACCCCCATCTGTATCCAGCAGTTCACCTGGCCTAGGTAGGTCCCGTATGGTTATTCCTTGTGAGGCCAAGAACATACGTGTATCAAGCTGTCTGTTCCAAGGGGATGGAAACCGCCTGTGATTCCCCCTCCTCACGGAGATTAGAAGGATGCTCACCTGATCAGTAGATACTTCCGCACTGGGGGCATGGATCCGGCCAAAGGAAAACAGGACGTCCGGCAGGTAGCTGCTCTTCTGATTAGCGCTCTGTGGAATCTGCAGTTATTCACTGGTATCTGATGTTGTCCCATCTGATGTCACCAGGGGCCACACCGATGACTTAAACAGGGATGTGACAGAGATCACCCGAGCCCTATAACTCTTTGAAGGGCTGTAAGTCTCTTCCGTTGCCTTGAGGATTTGGTACTGATTCAGATTTACTGTCTTGGCCAGCAATTGAATCTCTAGTTTGAGGGACTTGATTTGTCTTTTCCACTCATTATGACTCTCATTTGACTGAGAAGTGAATGAGGACTTTCCCAGATGCTAAGTATATCCATTTTCACCAGCCCCGAGGGTTCAGGATTACAGTTCACAGGGTGGGCTCTGCAGACCCCGCAGAGAATGTGGATGTGGGTACAACTCTGTCCTTACCTGCTTCCGTAGCTCCCCTCTAAACCAGGGCCATGACGGCATTGTCAGGGTCACCTTCCGTCCTGTGTCCAAGAGTGTCGATAGTCGCCTCTCTACAGTGTATTTACTCTGGTAACAGCTGCAGGGGGGAAATGCAGGATCTCCACAGGCCATACTTGGAGAGCTGTGGCTGCCTCCTCCTTCCACTGATAGGCTCCAACTCTGAGGATGTCTCAGGCCTGAAACTGGAGGAAGAGTCAGAATTATTTTTTCCATTGCAGTGAGTGATATGAGCTTTCTGTCCATCTGTTCTTTATTATTTGGGAGGATATAGATCAAACAACATCCTCTTTGTCCCTGTTCCTTGCTTCTATGTTCCTTATGAACCATGAGCCATCACCACAGATCCCGCTGGGCCTGGGGTCCATGTCGCCATTCTGGCTTTGCTGCTCGTTTGATGATGATGTCCACCTTGTCTTTGATGATTAAGTGCAGCCCCTGGGTTGGCATCACTTGCTTCCCTGGGGAGGTTAGTTCCACAGTGATGTCCCTCTGCCTTCCACCCCAGCCCACAAAGGAGAGACACCACCACAACACTTCTCAGTGATGCTAGGACCCTCCGCTCTACATATTCCTTTTATTGCTGTGGTAAAGGAACTGTGTTCTAAGGGCCCATCCAGGGAATACACTCATCTAATAGTTCCATATTTTAACCTCATAAATCTATTCCAAAATGTCTACCTGCTATAGACTGAATGTCTGCGTTACCTCCAAACTCATATGTTGAAACTCTAACCCCCAACGTGATGGTATTAGGAGAAGGGGCCTTTGGGAGTAGTTTAGGTTTCCCTGAGATCATGAGAGTGGAGCTCTCCTGACTGGGATCAGTGATTTTATAAGTTGTGAGAGGGCTAGGCTTTGTCTCTCTGCTTTCAGCTATGTGTAGATATAATATTTCGGCCATCTGTAGCCTGCAAGAAGGTTCTTGCCAGAATCTGAACTTGCTAGCACTCTGATCTAGCACCCTGATCTCAGACTTCCCACCTTCAGAGCTATAACTCCCTGTTTATAAACACCCAGTCCATGGCATTCCTGTTGCTGCAGCCCCAAAGTACCGAGATGCCACCTCTGAGACCCTTCATATCCCTCCTGCAACACTTTTCCCAGACAGTTTGATCACCCACTCTCTTTCTCAAGCTTCAAGGAGAAATTCCTGCTGCATATGAAGGTCAGTTCCTTAGAGAGATGGTGTAAGAGAGAGTCCACAGATAGATGCACTTTCCCTTATCAGCTTTCCTTTTCACTCCCTATCCATCTGGACCCAAAAATCCATACCAGGCATCTTTTCCTAGGCCTTGACTACATGTATTAACTAGATCTGACATCTTTTGCTGAAAAATATTTCTTCTTGAAGCTGTGATAATGTTTCCCTCTTGGGCCCACTGAGAGTTCACTCTAGTTGTTGGTCCCAAGGCAACAGGAAAGGTGGGGTACTTGCTGGGAATGGAAATACAGTCTCCCCAAAGTTGCTCGCTCCCACCAGGCCTTTAACAAGGCCTCTATCCCAGAGAAGTTCTTCTTCCCTCACAAATGGTGGTGGAGCACCACTCATTCAGAGAGTCGATGGGAATCTGGGGGTCCAAGGTCCCCAAGCAATGAACTCAGATGCCTGCTCTCAGTGTCCAGGCTAGGAGGATGGCTGGCCCCAAAGAATCAGCCCTCTCTTTCAACTCTGTTGCTTTATGTTCACCTTGGAGCCCAGCGCTGTGTCTTCAGCACCATCTACTCTCTGGCTGCAGGACAGAAGGGAAAGGTCTGGCTCTCACCCTGTGCTCTGAGGTGATAACTCCGCAGACTGAGTCAGTACTGTAACTCCCTCAGTGTACTGATCACACTTAACTTCAGCCAAATTACTCCACAGCCCTTGGAAGCGGGCATTTGTCTCCATGGTCTTAGCCCAGTCAGTCCCCTCCTAATGTGCCGCAGCTGAGTTGTTAGTGGCTGTGCTTGTTGAGCATGTTGGTGGGAACACAACCTCCTCTCAATACCAGCGAAGGGGGCCGCATTACCCTCCCTGGTGGGTAAGCATTCTAACTCTTAAATCTCATTCTGAAGATCCACATCCTGGGGCTTTTTCTGGCACCAATTTTCTGAGATTAATTACCCCTACAGCAGAACCTGAGACAGAGATTTCAGCGCAGGGAATTTCTTTTGAAGGTAATTCCAAGAAACAAGCAGTAGAGGAGGAGGGAAGTGAGAGAGTTGTGGGATGTGGGGGTGGGGGGCAGTGAAAATATTCTTTTATTATCATGCACTTTGCAATTGAGGTTAACCGTAGCTTTGTCCTACTGCGGAGCTCTTCGATGACAGAATACACCCACTCAGAAGTATCCCAGTGGAAGGTTGAAGGGGGTGAGGAATACATGTGGCAATTCCTGCTGGTCTTTCGTTAAAGGTCAAATGTTTGTTCCCTGGCCCTTCAGGCTTCAGATCAGAGAAAGATCTCCAGCAGAGATGACGTGCTGGCCTCTGGAAGCCAGACCAAGTTGCACGGAGTGGTGTGGCTAAGAGGATCTGGGCGGGATATTGACAGTATTGACTACATTTGGACAAAGGACAACCTAAAGAGAAAAAAAATGGCATTTTCTGAAATTATCCCTTCAAAACCTTTGTCTTCAAGCATATTACCCTAAGACATACTTCTATCCTTATCTTGCTGTTAAGGTTTCCTTTCTGATAGACTTTCATAAATAGTCACCAATGAGTTTCAGATGCTATGTTTTCATTTTCCTTGTACCTGTTATAAAAAGAACTTTGATTTAGAAAATTTCTGCCATTTGTTGGGAAGGCTGACATGAGGTATAAATATTATTTCAAAAATAATGAAGTGGCTTATTGGTAGATAGGAAGATGTTTGACAGTGGTGATAGAGTCACATGCAAAAGAAGGTGAAAACTGGAGAAGACCAGTGATTACACAGACCAGTTTGTGCCTGATGGGCTAGAACATACATTCATCCACACCCTCACACACACACACACACACACACACCCTCACACATCACACACACCCTCCCACAGACACACACATACACCTTCACATACATCCTGACGTGTGCACGTGCACACATGCACACACACATACCCACACACACTCACTTACTGGTGGAAATGTTTTTGCACATATATGAACATATATACAATGTTTCCTGGAAAGATTACTATTTATCATTGTTGGAAAAGAATTACTTTACTTGATTATAATGGTGGAGGAAATTGATACCATATAATGATACACACATTTTCCTCAGAAAGGGTTAAATAGTCCAAAACTAAAATCAACACTGTTAAGATATATTCCTTAAAATATATCTGTATGTCTGTATATGTAAAATTAGATTATTTGCGGGAAATGGTAAGAATATGTGTTTCTGAAAATTTTATCTACCTACCTGTTCACTTATACAAATAAAATATAAATATATACAATCATTTACAAAGTTTCAATCAAGTGTGACCTTGCAGCCCCAGAAACTTATCCAGAAAGTAAGACATACCTTAGGACTTAAAGATTCTGGGGCTGTGTGTGTTTGATAGGACATGGACCATTACTGGAGTTACTGGTCTTACTGTTCCAAAGACTTACATGTTTACATTAGGTGCCTCTATTTCCCATCTCCAAACTCTTCCCCTGGTTACTCCTGTAAACAACATTGGGGTGAGTCTCTGCCCCAGTAGTATGGTTACTAATAAGTTAATATTCACTTGTAATAGCTTGAAATCATTGGTGATGTGTTTACATTTTATTTTATTTTTTATATTTTTATTTTTTTAAGATTTTATTTATTTGACAGAGAGAAACACAGCAAGAGAGGGAACACAAACAGAGGGAGGGAGAGAGGGAGAAGCAGCCTTCCCACTGAGCACGGTGCTTGATGCGGGGCTCGATCCCAGGGCTTGATCCTGGGACTCTGAGATCATAACCTGAGCTGAAGGCAGACACCCAACGACTGAGCCACTCAGGTGTCCCAATGTGTTTACATTTTTAAAAGGGCTGAGTCAGATATGAAAAGATATAAGACAGTCAAAATATAGTATATGCTCATTTGAATAAATACAGAAAAACTATGGACAAATTCAGTCTCTGTTCATGATAAAAATTCTCAGAAAACTAGGAACAGTAGAAGTGGTGGCAAACTTCCTCAAAACTATTTAAGGTCATTAAAAAAATAAATAAAACACTGAAGCCTAGAGGTAACATCATTTCTCCCAGGATGATATCACCAGGACATGTTCTCCTGCCACTTCTATTAAATAATGTACTGCTATTTACATTCATTATAATAAGGCACTAAAAAGAAAAAAAGACAAAGATTGTAAAGCAAGAAGTATAATTTTGCTAATTAACATATGACATAAATATGTACATAGAAAAATCTCAAGAAATCTGCAGGACAGAAAAAAGAAAAGAAAAAAGACCTACCAGAATAAAACTTTTCTTCACCAGTATAAGAGGATACAAATTCCATATACAACATTTGGTTGTATTACCATGCTGATAATGAACTGTGAAATTAAACCATAAAATACTGTGGGATAAAATTAATAAATGAATTGCAAGATCTGTATTCCAAAAACTACCAAATATTCCTGAGAGAAAAGAATCAAAACTTAATTTAATGGGTAGACATAACATACTGATGGATGGCAAGGTGTTAAGATATCAGTTATCCCTTAATTGATCAATATGTTCAACACAAATGAAATAAAAGCCTAAATTTGCCCCCCAAAAATTATATATAGTTTTGTTACAAAGTCAGACAAATCAATCCATGGATGAGTATGGAGAGTTAAGAAATAATCCCATGCATTTTTGGTCAAAGTTTTTTGTTTTTTCCATTTTTTCCAACTTTATTGAAATATAATTGGCAAATACAATTGTAAGATATAGTTACTTAAAGTGGGCAACATGATGATTTGATACAGGTTTAGGTTGTGAAAGAATTCCTCCCATGAAGTTTAAATCAACACATCCATCAGTTCACTTACTAGTTTTTTTGTTTTGTTTTGGTGATGGTGAAGCGATTTTTGGCAAGTATGATGGTGAAGGGCAAGGAAGAAAGGAAGCATAATCCACACTGCCCCCATACCCAGTTTATTTTGAGGTAGATCATTGAGATAAAGTCAAAACTGAAACTATGTAATGTCTACATGGGGAAAAAAAAGAATGTCTTCATAAAGCAGAGTAAGCAAAGGATACACATAGTAACTAAGGAACTAACTAGAAAAGAGAGAGAGTAAAAATCAGTTGTATTTCATCAAATCAGAAAATTACGCTCATCAAAGATCATTAATAAAAAGCTGAATAGGCAAGCCAGGCACATTAATAAATTTTTATGTTTTGCATTTTCCCAAAAGAAAGGAAAATATGTGAAGTTAGCCAATGGTACCCAATCAATGGAAGAATAACTAATAATACAAAACTTAACAATATGTAATGACAATAGATTGTTATTCAATCATACCAAGAAATATACATATAAAAATTAAATATTATTTTCTCTACTGCTTTTAAAATATAACACAATTTAATACATTCCATTGAAGTAATGACAAAAAAATGAAACATTAGACAATCTATCACTATAATCATTACATTCAAGGAAAGTTCTTTTAACCATGCTTGACACAGAGTAAGTGCTTCATAAATATTTGTTGATTATATTGAAAATAAAGATTAAATGTATTACCTCTTCATGAAAGTCTTCTGAGAATGGAATAAAACTGATATAATTTCCTAACAGTTAACTACAGAAACAAACAGTAAATAGTTTATTTTAGATGGACTTTCAATTAAAATTTGATATATGATAAACAAGAGTGTTCACTATTGTGACTGCTGGTCTTCATTTTACCAGAACTATTTTAATATATAAAGTAAGAGAAATGAAGAAAATACATAAGTATTGTATAAGAATTATAAGGCCTAGACACTAATTTTAAATTCCTTAAATCCAATATTCTTAAAAGAAAAATCAAAATAAAAATATTGGTTTGTTCAAGACTACCATATAAACCATCTATTCCTTCCAAGTAAAACCAAATAGGAAATGAAATAATAAACAAAACACTGATTTGCAACCGCAAGAAAAATATAAAGAAATTGGCAATGATCCTAACAAGAAAGTTTCAAGGACAGTATTGCAAAAATCAATAAAATTTTAGTAAAGGAATTGAAGGAAGTTCTTACAACATCAGACACTATACTGTATTAATTGATAACAAAATATTGCAGAGATGAAGATTCTCCTTAAGTCAAACTATAAATTCAATTTGAAATAAACCTAAAAACTGGCTCTTTCTTCCATAAATTTGAGATGCTAATTTTATATAATAGTAATATGCAAACAAAGAATGAGTTTTAAAAGTAACAGTTTATAGGTGATACCAATACATACTACAATGTGAGTCATTAAAGAAGTATTATTTTGTGTACTAATAGGTTAATGGAAACTAATACAGATTCTATGGAAGACTCACAAAAATACTGGATTTTTTATATGATAATGTTCTATTTTTGAATCAAATGAGTCAGTGGTTGCTAAAGCCATCAACCATCCATACACACTGGATTTACTAAGAAAAAATAGTAATTGACTTTCAAAGAATATATTTTTTTTAAGATTTTATTTATTTGACAGAGAGAAACACAGCAAGAGAGGGAACACAAGCAGGGGGAGTGAGAGAGGGAGAAGCAGGCTTCCCACCAAGCAGGAAGCCGGATGTGGGACTCAATCCTGGGTCTCCGGGATCATGACCTGAGCCGAAGGCAGTCCTTAACCAACTGAGCCACCCAGGCGACCCTCAAAGAATATTTTTAATATACTCCATACATTATAAAATATTTAAGTTTGATAGCGATTTCCTTTAATTTTATTGAGCTAAAATTCTCTTTTTCTTTAGCTTTGAGCACAGAGTCCTCTCTCAAACTGAATTTTTTTCAATTCTCTACTTATTTCAGAATTTTTAATTTAAAATACTGTTAAATTTTTCTGCCTGTACCAGGCCACTATCTAGGCACCCACCTATTTTCCATAAAAATGGAGTTTGGTTGCTTTTTTTTTTTTTTTTTTTTAATTCTACTACTATTCTCTCTAAATTTCTTAATTGCTTAGAAAGTGTCTTTCCTTCAATTATCATGTGATCTCTCTGATATGAGGAATTTGAGAGGCAGGGCGGGGGGTCATGGGAAGTTGGGAGGGAAAAAAATGAATCAATCTTTCTTTCTTTCTTTCTTTCTCTTTTCCTTTCTTTTTTTTCTGCTATATCACAGCAAATTGTTTCCATCATTATTTATGTTTTTTTCTGCTCTGTGCTCTGGGGCATATATCAGCACTAGTGAATCTTTTCAGAGTATAAAAAAGTTGAACTGTCTTAACTTTAACCTGTGGCTTAACTATACCCATGAAATCATCATGGGCAGTAGAATTCTCTCTCTTACTCTGTAAGATACATTTTATGTGATGTTATGTTTTATACAAAAACACAAGGTAAATGCTCAAGAAAAATGGACAGTGGCTCAATTTTGAAAGGAATTGCAAGTCATATCTTTATGTAATGACCAAATACTTCCCCAAAGTCCCCCAAATATTTCCATGAACTGGAAGTTAGTTGTATTGACTACAGCTCATACCAAAAGTGCCATTGGCCAGAATTTGGAAATCTTTGTTATATAGGGAGTGTTTTAATATTTGTTGTAATGGTATTTACACACAGCAATGCACTTGTAGAATATTACTAGCTTTAGGCTTTCTCTAAGACTGAACAAACTCAATTCCCAACTCCCAAAGCAATTTTTAAGGCAGAAAAGAAGAAGGCAGACCTGGAACCAAATGTAGTAGTGATCCCATACTAGGTAGAAATCAGAATTAAATACGGTAGGGGTCAAACACAAGTTAATAGTTGTGGTACAATACGCTGACCACTGTTGCTTTGACATGCTACAGTGGAGGTAAAGCAAGACCATGGTAGGGGAAAAGAGGACTGTTATTGTGATGTTCTCCAGACTAAGAGGAAGGAAATCACATTGCAGTAATCTTAATAATAAGAAGATACACTATTTATTAATCACTTACTACATGCCTATTAATGAGATAAATGTTTTACTTTTATATTTTTATTTATCTTTGAAAGAGGTCTATTAGTTATAGCTACTAATTGCTCTACTTCTGCCCAAGAAAATAATTAACAGGAAGGTCTAGAACTAAAAGACAATTATTTATAAGTACACAGTCATTAAGTAATATGATATAGTGTCCTTCATATAAAGTCCTAATAATCAGTTGTTGATGATTTAAATACAAGAGAAATAATTAAAAATATGAACAATAAAATCCATAAAGAACTTATTTTAGCAACTGAGACTTGTCTATATTTGTAAGACTCCGAAGTCCTACAATCCGACACAATTGAACTATTTTCTTTCACCTTGGGGTGGATCTTAGGAAACTTATTAACACATTTGTTTTGTGGAAATATTCTGAGTATGAGGAAGAAGGATAGCTTATTACTGTGTATTTATATAACCAAGCAGGAGTGTTTAAAATAATTCTAAGATTAATCTGTATTTTCTGATTTTGTTAATGCAGTTTTATTACATTTTTAAATGCTTTTAAGTGGTCAATTTGAAGCAATAGAAATTAAGTTGAGTATTTAACTTCTGGAAGTATATAACCTATCGGGGAGATGGATGCTGGTTCTACTGAGACTCTAGAAGTTCTTGTGGGACCTCAGTCGCATTGCCCTTTTATATATACATTTAAGAGTTTTCATGGATTTGGCAGATCCATACAATCTGTTTCTCTCTAAATCTTGTAACCTTGCATGTTTTAAATTGTGTGGTGCAGCACACACTCTTTTCACATAGAGGGCAGCTTTATCCCTCTGAATTACAGATTCTCTGCAACTGGTACAGCCTTTCCCCAGACAGACAAAACTGAGCACAGTCCAAAACATTATAATAACATTTGTCTCCGATGTTGATGAGGGCCAACACATATTAATTTGTCATTTGCTGCATATTTATCAACCAGATTGCAGACTATTTCCAGACTGAGGCAGTTAAAATCCTTTATTAAAAATGATGCTTTTGAAATCTAATTTATTTCAGCATGCATATATTTTTATTTAATATTTTGTTTATGTCTTGCAAGCTAACATGTTTCAAAAGTGCCAAGCAGGAATGTTAGGCTTTACAAATCTATTATTTTTTTATTAATTTGTCTGGGTCCAGTGCTATTTTATATCCTCATTTTGCTGTTTTTCTAAGGAAAGTACCCGTGGTACTGGTACAGGGCTCTGGTTGTTACCATGACAATCGTAATTTAAGGAATTAAGCCTAAGATTTTTATAGTGGGATATTGTCAGGCAAATAGGATGCACAAATGAATCAAGGTAAGCAGTCAAATAAATATTTGAACAGGGCTTTTTTTAACTACACAAGAGGGTAAGTGTAAAGTTTGTTTACGTACGTGGCTAGGCTAATATCTAAAGTAATGCCCAATTCTTAGATTATTAAAAAAGATACATTTCTATAAAATGACATGTGAGCTGTAAAACAGTGTAGAATTCACGTATTCATGCATCTTAAAGTCTTTTTGCAGGAAAATGATTGTTGAGACAAAGAATACATGTATATAAAGAATTCACATATTCAAAAATTCAAAGAAATGTATGTTTGATTTTTTTTAGCAAACTAAATTAAAGCGTCTTTACAGGTTACCCAACCATGTTGCCCAAGTATTTTATTGTGACATGAATAACTTTTTAACACTGGTTTTTGACTCCTCCAGATAAGTTTTTAATCCTAAATGCCATATTTTTAGTATAATATTTACTGAATCCTTTTGGACTTTAAGGCACTGCTCCAGATTCTATAAGGAATATAATAGTTTGAGATTCATTCTTCCCTTATCATCAGCTTAAAATAAAGTGAGGGAATAAGTAAAAAATAAATAGAGTGACATAAAAGTCCAAATTAGTGACACAAATAATACATATTATGGGAATTAAGATGAATTTATCAAGCTAGAATCTCCTAGGTAAAAAAGTTGGGAAGAATAGAAAGGGTTCACCTGTTCTTCCCAAAACTGTGTTTGGTTCCTGATTCTGCTACTTATTATCATTTTCTCATTGACAGAGTTCTTGTTTTTTTCCTCTAAGGCTTATGTATTTATCTGGACAGCAGCTGTGTTAGTCTTCTAGGGTTGCCATAACAAAGTACTACTGACTAGGTGGCTTCAATAACAGAAATTTATTTCCTGACAGATCTGCTAAATGAAAGTTCAAGATCACGATATCAGCAGCATTAGTTTTTCTCTGAGACTTCTTATCTTAGAGATGACCATCTTCTCCTCCCTGTGCCTTCTTAAGTTCTTGTGTGTTTATGTCCAAATGTCCTCTTCTTCTGAGGACACCAGTAATATTGGATTAGAACCCCCTATTCCCCCCAGTGACCTCATTTTAACTTAATTACGTCTCTGAAGAGCCTATATGGTCACATTCTGATTTATTGAGAGTTAGGTCATCAATATATGGATTTAAAGGACACAATTCAGCCTATTACAGAAACAAATGCTCATGTTATGTGACTGTTACAATATTAAAAGATGGCATTGTCTGTGAAATTACATTGTAAACTGAAAATGATTAACACAGGTTAAATGGTGCATTAGGCAGGGTCTATAAAACCGACTGCTATAACAAATAAATCTGAAGGGCTTAAAACAATAAACATGTACTACAAACTCATGAAGAACTAGTGCATCTGTGCAGTCAGGACATGGTGAATTGAAGACGCTATCATTTTCTAGGGTCTTGATGCCCTTCATTGGAATCTTTGCTCCAGCCAGGACATAAAGAAGAGAGCAGGAAAGACCTGGCAAACAGATTTCTGGGATTAAGCTAATATAGCTGCACCTGCCACTTCTACCTACTTTCCATTGGTGAGGACTGAGCAAATAGTCCTAATAAGATTCAAGGAAGCTTAGTAATGTAGTTTAATGGTGAACTGAGAAAGGGGGAACATAAATATTCCATATGTTGGTGAAAATTAGTAAAAATATTTTCATAGACATAAAAATTTTGTCAGTCTCTGCTACAAAAGTTATCCAGTATATATATTTCAAATGGACTTTGAACCATAAAGAGGAATCCAATAGATAAATATGGGACAGGAATTGCATTTCAATTCAAGTGACCGGTGTGATCAGTGAGTAGAAAATATACTTTAAATGGAAGAAATCCAATGTAGAGGTGAGAAGTCTGGAACCAGGGACCCCGAGTTTATATCCTGTCATATGTTAGCTGTGAAACAATTCTTGCTAAGTTATCTAAGCTTGTGGAACCTCATTTCCTTCTACCATGATTTCTTCATAATAGCATCTTACAGGTATTATTGTGTAAGACCTTATAGGTATGTTTTGTGAGAATTAAAATAGAAAATATGGGGCACTTGGGTGGTTCAGTTGGTTAAGCACGGACTCTTAATTTCTGCTTAGGTCATGATCTCGGGATCCTGGGATCGAGCTCCATCGTCAGACTCCACGCAGAGTCTGCTTGAGATTCTCTCCTTCTCCATCCGACCCTCCCCTGACTCTCTCTCTTTCTAAATTTCTCTAAATTAAATAAAAAAATAAACAAATGAATAAAAATTAAATAAATAAAATAAGAAAGATAGAAATACGGTTGTGTGCTCTACATATTACCTGTTGCATTATAAACACCTAATCCAAGTTCAGTAATGTTAAGGATGTTAAATAGCATCAATGGGCATAGATCTACCAACCAAACAATTGTATTATTTTTTTTCCTGTTTCCTGATTTGGCCCAACTTAGTATATATAAAAAACAAGTAAGTTGTAACAAAGACTATAAAGTGAAGGTGGGACAAGTAGCTTGAAATGTATTGTTACCTATCCAGAAAACTAGTGGGTTTGGCAATAGTTAGGTTTTCTGCTTTTGATAATTATGGTAGTTTACAGCTCTGATGCACCGGGGCAATTTTCAGAGCCGGTTATGCAAAATGGTGTCCCAGAGCATGTGCTGTTATTCTGAGAGAAAACTGTCTTGGCCACACTTTTCCTGCCTCATCTCACTCAGAACATTCACGAAGACTGATTGCTTGGTTAAACTTATAGAGAGGGAGAGCTTTTGCCGGCTTTAGGCTAATCTGGAAATCCAGTAGACTCACTGACAAAGATTGAAGGTCAAGATCAGTCTCTTTGCCTGAGGAAATTTTATAATTTCACTTTTTGGCATTAGTGATAATGTTGACCAAAAGAACTGGTAGAGAGTCACTGAACGTCAAAACCAACACAACGGGGTATCGTTTGCCCCAGCACTTACCAGAGAAGCATTCAGGACTTGCACACCATTCAAAATCAAATGTCAACACTGTGGATTATATTCAGAAGTGGAGAGGCAATGGAGTGGCTCTCGGGCACAGCTGGTATGTGCTTCCCTAATCCCATGCCCTCCAGGATATTACCACTGCTGTGGTGTACCAGCTGGGGTACCCGAGTGTCACTCAACATTAGCATCTCAAAGCAGATTGTTATAATTTTAGTTCTGAATCATTTAGGGTCCAAACTTCAGAGAATCTGAATAAGCAAATTATGGTATATCTAGAGGTCATATAATTTAATAAGACACCAATTATTATATATAGACATACTTGAAAACAAATCTACATAAATTTCCGAGAATTCATATCATCATAAGCAATATTGTAATTTAGATAATTTCTGCTTACTCAATTGAAGTATCCAAATTGTTAACCGATTTTGATGACTTTTGTAGGTTCTAAGTATAACTGTGAATTTTAAAATTATAATTCTTTGGTAATTCTTCCTGTGTTAACAATACTAGGGAACAGTCAAATCGATTAAACCAAGTTGAAAAGTTTAAGAGACTGTAATAAAATCATGCTTCGATTCTCCTGGATAGAAGTGTTGACTTAATTTTACTCACACTTAGATGTCAAAGAGAAATGTGTAAATTTAGTAATGTTTACATTGTAAAAAAATATCAAAAGGCAAAAAATACTTCAAGCACATTGAGCAACATCAAATGAATTTTTTTACATTGCATTCATCCATCATAAAAGTCAAAACATATATTTTTTAAAGTCTATTTTTGTCATGTGTTGTGGGAAATAGTGGAAAATATATAATGAACTTGAAGCTTATTAAGCACAAACTAGTAAAATTGGCAGATGGATACTTTCTCCTGAATGCTGAGATAGCTTCTTTTCTGGCTCAAGGGAAACTATTTTAAGTGTATGTGCTTTGAATTGATTCATTTAGGAAATACTTATTAAATGTCTAGTAAGTATATGCCTGACCTTCATGAAGGCATTAGGAATATAACATGAAGCTTACTTACTAGTCCAGAGTGGAAATCATCACATATGTTCATAATATGTCAGGTCACGGGAAGCAAGCTTTCACCAAAATCTGTTCTTTTCTTTCAAATGTACCTGAGATGTCATCCCTTTTAGTGGTTATTTTTACCAATGCCAGATGAGCACAAGTGGCTGCTTCTTCTCAAGCCTTGCGTTGTGGGTCTCTCCTCTCTTCTCACCTCATCTATGCTGCGTGCAGCCATGACAATACATAAGGTGAACTGCAAAGGAAATGAGCCTCTAACTCTGTGTCCCTGTGAAAAGAACCGCCATCCAGGGACCAGGAGGAATACCCATTTGGAACTGATGTGTGGAAGCGAAATATACTTAAGCTTGAGCAATTACTTATTGAGTGGTCTGGGTTTTTTTTGTTGTTGTTGTTGTTCGTTTTGTTTTTTAAGATTTATTGATTGGAGGGAGAGAGAGTTCTAGAGGGGCAGAGGGAGAAGGAGAGAAAGTACCCTCAAGCTGACTGTCTGCTGAATATGGAGCCCAACTAGGGTCTCGATCCTAGGACTCTGAGATCTTGATTTGAGCAGAAATCAAAATTTGAGGCTTAACTGATTGAGTCACCCAGACACCCCTGAGTAATGTGTTTTAAACTGAAGTTTAACTTAGTAGCTACTACACATGGGGAAATAAAATAGCAGAAAGGGAGAGAGGGCGCCTAGATGGTTGGGGTGTGGAGGAGTTTAAGGTGGTCTGATGAGCCCTTGTCCTAAGTGACTGTGATGAGTAATAGAACATGCGCTGAAGCTGTCACCCTCCACTTACCTCAGGAAGCCACTTGTTCCCCAGTCACCCCCAGATTCCTCAGGACAGTCTTTCCTCACTCTCCTGGTTGAGTACCTTCTTATGGCCTTTCAAAAATGTCTTTCTCATTGGCATACACTCATGCTATTACTTCACTCACCTTAGAATTCCAACTGTGCCTTCACCTTTTCCTCCAGGTACCTCCTTGTTACTCTCCTTTTATTTATAAAAGAGCTCCCAGAAAATGCTGTCCCTATTCCTTCCCTGCCCTCCTGTCCTTCTAGGGATGCTCTCTAAACAAAGTGCTGCCCACTGTGCTGATACCGCCTATTTCAGGTTCACCAGAGATCATGACTTGATCGTCACTCTATAGGTTCTGTCAAAGGCATTTGGTGTGTGTCTCGAAATAGTTCCTTCATGTGGCTTTGAGGATGCCACACTCATCTGTCATCATTTCTATTTTCTTCTTATTTTTTCTTTTTTTATTCTGCCTGTTCCTCCTTATCTCCTGTCCTTTTAATGCAGCCATTGCTTGGTGGTTGGCCATAGAGAGTCTCCTCTTTCCCATGTATCTCCACTCTTGCTTATGTCATTCATATCAGTAATAGACATGCCATCTTGGGGCGCCTGGGTGGCTCAGCCTTAAACATCTGCCTTCAACTCAGGTCATGATCCCAGGGTCCTGGGACTTAACCCTGCATCGGGCTCCCTGCTCAGCAGGAAGCCTGCTTCTCCCTTTCCCACTACCCCTGTTTGTATTCCTTTTCTCCCTATCTCTTTCTGAAATAAATAGATAAAATCTTAAAAAAAGAAATATCGCAGAAATCTGAGAATATACATATATTTTAAAAAAATAGACATACCATCCACATACTGATGATTCCCCAACTGATACAGCATACCCAGATCTTTCCCCTGAACTCCAGATTGGCATATCTATGTCCACTAGGGAGTCCCTGTGTTTCCACAGATCTGCTCCCCCCATATTCTCCTCTTCTTAGTTATGTGCACCCACGTTCTTAAAGGTGTTGATGTCAGCCCTGACTTCTCCATCTTATTATCCTCAGGCTTTTTTGCCAACTCATCAGTAAATTCTGGCAGCTAAATATGTAGGATTCAAGCATGTTTCACCATCTTATCTCACCATCACTTATCACCAAAATGCTGCAATACTTCAACAGGCTCCAATCCAGTCTCCTGGTTTCTGCTATTGCCCCTGCAATCTCTTCTCAAAAAAGCAGCCAAAGGGATTCCAAAAAAATGCCATTTCCCTGCTCAAATGTCTTAATGCCTTCCCAATTCACCAAGAATAAAATGAAAAATCTGGTGCCTGCAAAGCCTGCATGATTAGATGCCTCTTTCTCTTTCCCAATCCTCTTTCCTCTGTTATCCACCATACACTGGCCTCTTTGGTGAGTCTCCAGTATGAAGATCACCAGGATTTTCTTCTCTTGGAAACCAGGTCTGTCAAAATGCGAGTACCCCAATATTCTCTAGATTCTTGTTCAGAAGTCATCTCTCCATGAGGCCATCTTGGGCAACCTATCTAAGACTGTAACTTACAACTCTGACAGTCCATGCCCCATTCTTCCTTGATTTATTTATTTCTTCTTCTTTTTTTTTTAATATTTTATTTATTTGACAGAGAGAAACACAGCAAGAGAGGGAACACAAGTAGGGGGAGTGAGAGAGGGAGAAGCAGGCTTCCTGCTGAGCAGGAAGCCCGATGTGGGGCTCGATCTCCGGTCTCCGAGATCATGACCTGAGCTGAAGGCAGAGGCTTAACCACTGAGCCACCCAGGTGTCCCTAGTTATTTATTCTTTAGTATTATTGTTAACATATGAAACCTTTGTGTACATACCACAGACACACACACGCACACACGCATGCACACACTTTATTGTCTGTGCTTCTTTATAAAGCAGCTCTTTTGCTTATTTGTTTTCACCACTATATCCCCAGAGCCCAGAATGTAGTACATAGACAATGTACAAGGGATATTGATGGAGTGGTTGTAATTGACTGTAGTAATTAGATGATGCTATAAATACAATAAATTTTACAGAACCAGTGTGAATGCTAGGTCTATATAAGAACAAAACCCTCAGCTATGTTTCCTTCTACATTGTTGTGTTACCTTTTAAAATGTAAAAAATGCGCCTGTATGGCTCAGATGGTTAACCATCTGTCTTCATCTCAGGTCATGATCCCAGGGTCCTGGGATCCAGTCATGCATTAGGCTTCCTGCTCAGTAGGGAGCCTGCTTCTCCCTCTCCCTCTACTGCTCCCCCTGCTTGTGCTCTTTCACTCTCTCTTTCTCAAATAAATAAAATCTGTAAAAAAATAAAATAAATAAAATAAAATGTAAAAATATATAATTCCAGTCCACTGTGTTGAATTTCATTTTTAGTTTATCAGAATACCCCGTGGGCACCTGGGTCCCTCAGTGGGTTGACCCTCTGCCTTTGGCACAGGTCATGATCTCAGGGTCCTAGGATCGAGGCCAGCAGGGAGCCTGCATCGTCTTCTCTCTCTGCCTGCCTCTCTGCCTACTTGTGATCTCTGTCTCTCTCTGTCAAATAAATAAATAATTTTTTTTTTAAAAAAGAATACCCCAAACATATAATAAATATTTTAAATTAACCCTTGTATTTTCAGTAAGTCGTTTCCAACCAAAAAGTGGTAATGGTTATCAGTGCTAAAATGGGAAATCACAAACTTAAAAAAGAAAATTTCACAAGATAAGTGATTGAAAGAGTGTTCCTTTTTATAAGCTTTATTTAAAATAGAATTCAATCAAAATCAGCCAGTATATGTCCTTACACAATTTTATGCCAATTCCTATCCAATCCAATAACATACAGAATTTCAAATCGTTCTAGGACATAACAATTCGCTTTTCGACTCATCAACTATGACTTATGATCATGATGCTCCTGCCTTTTCTCCATTTCAATGACTCTTCACGGAAGAATCACAAAGTAAGTTTCTACAATAGTTAAGTTGCCTTCTGCAGTTACTTTTTTGTTTATTTTTGTTTTCTTGAAGTGGGCACTAAACATTCTATCATACACAGTATTTTCTTTGCATGTATTAGGAGATGAAAACAGTCTCTTTGCTTTATGCATTGATTTATTTTTACAATTTAAAATGATAACCCATAATTAAAATGCGCCAAAGTAAATTACTTGATGCCAAATTAAAAAGTTAAAATACTACATCCAGGGAGGTATTGTGAAAAGAAATCTTCATAGGTAATATATTACACAGTACTCAGGTATAAATGCCAGACATTCAACGAGCTTCTATTTGTGTTTATTTCTTTTTGATGCAGAGATCCAAACAGAGATGAGAAAACCAATCCAAATGGATTTTACTCTAAAACCAAAATGAGTTGTGTCTGAAATTCTGTTGCTACACTTTTGAAGTAGCCTGAAATTTTGTAGTCTGAAATTTTAAAGCTACACATCCTGGGTTTCATCAAAAAGAAAGATGGGGAAAAGGTTAGAGCATTTTCACCCAATCAGACCGAGGTAGTAGAGAGAGCAAGAAGCCTGCATCCGGGAGGAGCTGGGTTTTATTCCTTGGTGGGCCCTGCAGCCATTTTATAAAGACTGAGGGAGGGCGTCTCTGAACACAGGTGGCTACCGGTTCACCTTCCGTAGCAGCCCAAGCATTTAGTCTGAAAAGGAGGCCAGGTGGCCCCTAAGGAATTATAGAAGGAAACCGTGTAAAAGTTGAAATGAGAAAAACCTGGGGAATAAATACAAAAGCATGTGTTCACAAGGGCAGGCGCTCCCAGGAATGCCAGCTCAGCAGAAATCTGGTAACTAGGCCAGGCAGAGAACAGTCTTTCTAGTTTAAATGATTCTTGCAAAAATCTTTCCTATCTCTTCCTTAACCTTCAATTCTGCTGTATATTCAAATGTGCAGGAAAAAAAATTAAGTATAAATTTGGGAAACAGACTCATATTCAGCAAATTCTATATTTCATATTTATAGAGCCTTTAGCTTATAAGTCCCTCATCTGGTAAATATATAATCCTCAAGCTGATGTTGACAGCTGATGGAAGTTTTCATTTTCCATTCAATAATTCATCTCAGTGTAATTTAGACGCTGCAATGATATAACTGCATTAGCAAATAGCTTTGAAATAATGTTTTAATGTTTCCTATTCAGATATAACAAGGAACACTGGTTAAATGTTCTATTTTAACTCGCTTAGATTTCCGAACATGATATTGTATGTCAGTTGATGGCAAGCGACTCACCAAGCTTGACTCATGTTTTAAGTCTTGTGCTAATTAATTAAGAATAGACTACTGATCCTCCTGGAGATGACCTCATCAGCAGTAGGTATTTTCTTTTTTTTTTTCCTTTTTTTTTTTGCTCTAAGACCCTTACATTTATTAGCACTTCTTTTTTACTATTACTTAATTTTTTTCAGTGTTCTAAGATTCATTGCCCATTCCCCACACCCAGTGCTCCATGCAGTAGGTGCCCCCAGTACCCACCACCAGGCTCTCCCATCCCCCGACCCCCTCCCTCCAAGTCCCTCAGTTTGTTTCTGTGTCCAAAGTCTCTCCTGTTTTGTTTCTCTCCCTGAATTACCCTACTTCCCATTTCCTTTCCTTCTCCTACTGTCCTCTACATTACCCCTTATGCACCACATGTAAGTGAAACCATGTGATACTTGACTTTCTCAACTTGGCTTATTTCACTCAGCATAATCTCTTCCAAAGCAGTAGGTATATTCTTAAGATGAAGAAAACAAAGGGTGCATCCTAATTACAGTCTTTTTCAGTGTGGTTTTTCTCCTTAAACCAACACGCTGAGACCATGGAGGCAAACTGCCTAGGTTCTTAGCCCACTGAGAATAACTCGCATTCATGGAACAAATGTTAACGGCAGGAACTCTGTAAAACACTTCATAAGTGAATCATGCAAGGAAATTATCACAACGATGCTAAAAGGCCGATACTATCACTATCTTATTTTACAGAGAAACAGACCAAATCTTCGGAAAGCTACCTAACTTGTTCATAGCCATATACCGGGTGAATGGCAGAGCCAGTGATCAAGCCTGAATAGGGAACCAGCACATAGTTAGCCGTTGATAAATGTTGGTTTCTTTCTCCTCACACAGATCTTTAAATGCTATTTTAAAAGTAAATTTTTTTTAAGCTTTTTAAAGGATTTTTTATTTGAGAGAGAAAGAGAGCATGAGCCAGGAATGGGCAGAGGGAGAGGGAGAAGCAGACTCCCCACTGAGCAGGGAGCCTGATGCAGGACTCGATCCCAGGACCCTGAGATCATGACCTGAGCTGAAAGCTCAGGCACCTCTGTTCTAAAATGGTTTTTAGGGGTGCTTGGGTGGCTCAGTCATTAAGTATCTGCCTTCAGCTCAGGTCATTTTCCTGGAGTCTCAGGATGGAGCCCCGCATCAGGCTCTCTGCTCAGTGGGAGGCCTGCTTCTCCCTCTCTCACTCCCCCTGCTTCTGTTCCCTTTCTCCCTGTACTCCTCTCTGTCAAAAAAAAAGGGGGGGGGGTTTAAAGCATTGTTCTTTTTTTCTTCAAAACTTCCTTAATGAAATAAATGTTACAGTTGGAGTTCTATTTGTTGTCTACCTGGACCTATTTCCCTCTTTCATTACAAAAGTCACATTATATTAAATATGGCGCATTTCTTTCCAGACCAATTCAATTTATTATTAATAGGCCACAGATTTATAAGACGGTCTATAGAGCATTAACATGCATATTCTTCAACTTGTTTTTTTCATTTATGATTACATTCTTAGAGTTACATTGTTCTGTGTTTTATTGCATAACTATATCTACATTTAGTCATTCTGCTATAAATATAAAATTAGATTGTTTCTGTATTTTACTGTAGCAGTTGACTCTGTAGTGAGCCTACTTGTCACTTTAGGGACACATCCAAGTTGAATAAGTTCTAGAGTTCTGCTGGACACCAGAGTGTCTCTGCTTAGCAACACTGCCCTTGGTTTGTTAGGAGGGTTGATCTCATGCTGAGTGTTGTTACCACAGAAAAGGGGGGAGGGGCAGGAGGCAACTTCGGAAGAGGACAGATGAGTTTATTACCTTGATTGTAGAGATGGCTTCACATGTATTTGCATATATCCAAGCCGTCAAATCAGATATATTAAATGTGTTTTTCATATATTAATTATACTACAATCAAGCTAATTAAAAGAAAAGACATGCAAGTTTTAGACACAAAGTGTATGTAGTCTGTAGGAAGTTTGATGTGTCACGGGGTAGGTGAATTTTCCGGCTTAGCAGGTGTCTATCACCTGATTGCTTTCCCAAGTGTTAAGAATAAAGGGCCACCTTAGACTTCCTTTTCTTCACATCATCACCACCTTACATGCTATGCCTGTTTGCTTGCTAGCTTTTTTAAAAATTACTATAGAGATTGTGATATTGTATATAATCAATGATTTAATTTATACCTTCCTGATAATGATGAAAGTTGAGACTCTTTCATATTATTTATTTAAGATTCATTTTCCATGAACTTACTCATCATTTTGAGTTAAGATCTCAATAGCATCAAGAGGAAATGATGAGTAAATAGTTCAATATATAGGAAATGAGTTAAAGGGTGGGTTGAAACCAGGAAAATTAATGTGGGCATCATTAGTATGGAAATGGAATTTAGATAATGTCCCGCAAAGAATGAGAAGCAAAAGAAAAAGAAGGGGCTTAGGGAGGATTGAGTCTTAGTACTTAAACATTTAGAAATCTCAAAAAAGAAGACATAGCCAACAGAGAGATTGAGGAGGGAAAAAAAAAAAAAAGAACAAAAAAATGAGGAGAGCAAAGTCTTCAAGAAGGCAAGGAAGTGATTTGAGGACGAAGGAGAAATCCCGCTGAGAGGATAAGAAAAAAACTGAGCAACGATTGGCCACTGGGGTCCACATTTTAAAAAATCATGGATTGAGTACAGAGAGTTGAAGGCGTAGAGACAATTTTCTTTTTAATCAAGTATAATTTATGCATACCTTCCCATCTACTTTGCCTTACCTGTTTGTTGGCCTCTTGGCATCTTTGTCTTAGAGAACATACAGCTGCCACCACTAGTGGTCACAGTACCCTGACTCACTTACCAGACTCTTCTACCAGGGCTAATGTCATGTGTAGGAAAGTTTCCCTTTGCTCCTAATGCAGAGGGAGCCAAAGCGACTCTGTCACTGCAATCCTTCCTGAGAGAGGCACCTAAGGGAGTGACCCAAATCCCTGCCATTACTTGGGGATTCAGATGAAGTCCCACACTTCAGGGTATGACCTGATTCCCCAGTAGCTTCCCAAAGGTCCAGGTGACACAATACAACATGTGGAATTAATGATCTGTTAACAGTCTTGCCCAGTCAAAAAGAGGAGATGTAAGGGAACCCACAGAAAAATTGCTTCCCCATTCTTATACTAACAGATGGTTCCTAGATGCGGTGTTTCTTCTTGGCCTGCTGGAGATAACACTGCGCTCCACAACTGAGCAATCAGCAATGTCTCGTTAAGCTGCTTGATGATATATAATCTTATATCTGTTTTCCCTTCTTTGTTTCATTTGTTTTCCCTCTGTATCCTTGCCCGAGACTGCACCATTCATGAAAGACTAGTTCTTTTTTTTTTTTTTTTTTTTAATTTATTTGACAAGAGAGAAACACAGTCAGAGAGGGAACACAAGCAGGAGGAGTGAGAGAGGGAGAAGCAGGCTTCCCACTGAGCAGGGAGCCCGATGTGGGACTCGATCCTGGGTCTTCGGGATCATGACCTGAGCCGAAGGCAGTCGCTTAACCAACTGAGCCACCCAGGCGCCCCTTTGAAAGACTAGTTCTTAAGATTTGCCTCAGTTTCCATTTTCTAACAGGTTTGACATCTTTCGAAGAGAGCATAGATGTGGAATTTGAGAAACAAAGCAGAAGATCATAGGGGAAGAAAGGAAAAGGATGAAACCATAGAGGGAGACAAACCATAAGAGACTCTCTTTGTCTCAGGAAACAAACTGAGGGTTGCTGGAGTGGAAGGGGATAGGGGGATGGGGCAGCTGGGTGATGGACACTGGGGAGGGCATGTGTTATGGTGAGTGCTGTGTATTGTATAAGACTGATGGATCACAGATCTGTATCCCTGAAACAAATAATACATTATATGTTAAATAAGTAAATAAATAGGAGAAAAACAAAGGAAAAAGAAAAAAGGAATGGACATTAGGTGAGGGACATGGGCTCAAAGTCTTCTGTTTTGTTCACTTGCATGTTGTGATTGTGAAGGATATTGAGCCATCTGTATTAGCTCATGTAATGATCCAATGGATACATGAGAAAAGTCATTTGTAGCAGCGTGTTGTTGAGCAGCTGTGAGAGCATGGGGGCCACTGCCCAAACATGGCCCTGAGCTGAGACAGGAGCGAGAGGTTCACCTACAGATGCTGAAGTGAAGTCAGGACTCGGAGTGTTGGAGAGGGCTGGAGAAGTTCTTTCCTGATTGGGCCATAATCACATTTAAGAGTTTCAATCTTTGCAGATGAAATAATTTTTATAGAGTCCTATTACTCATGTTACATCTGAAAGTAATTCTCTTTCCAAGAGAAAGTTCATGGATGAAGTTTTAAACATTCTCCAGGTATACGATGCAAAATTTGAAAATTTCTCTTCAATGAGAATTGACTTTATTCCCAACACTTTTTGTGGGCCATGTGGATATTTCCTATAAAGAGGAACTTGCCACTGCTTCACTGGTAAAGATAAAGAATCAAATACTGACATTATTGTAAAAGAATGCTATAGTTTCATCTATATTGATCATGGCTCAACATTGGGAACAGGATTTTTTTTTCTTCATTTTAAGTGCCTTTCCCCCGCCCGACTCCCACAAAAAAATAACTCTTGTTTCCTAACCTAATAGAACACGTTTAGACTTTCACGATTACTCAGGGTTAACAATCAGATTTTTTTTTCTGAGGCAGTCAATATTATGATGTGAAATAAGTAGTTATTTTCCAATCATGAATTATGAAAGTACTGAAAATGATTTTTTTCAAAATATTTTTCTGACATATATTTTTGCAGATGAATATCTCAGTGCCCACGAGTAGTCTGAGGGAGGGATACAGAAGTCCAAAGGTACGAATAATTATGTTCCGTTGCTCCTAGGTATGTTGGAGTCTTCATTTCTCTCTGCCAACAGCGCTGACATAACCTTGCTTAATGAATGGCCACAGATACAAAGACACTAGACTCTTGCAACATCAGCCCTCTGCTGACATACCTTATCTTTGCCATTTGTCTCACCTTTCCTCGTGTGTACTATCTTTCTGAAGTTTTATCTAGTCCACTGCCATCAGCTGCTGTTCTCAAACACATTTTTCAAATCTAATGAGAAAGGTGATTTTGGAAAAGAAAGTTAATGGCCTCTGGTGCTATCAGCTTCTCGCCCTCAAATCTGTGCAGCTGTAGCATCAATTGTCTGGAGATAGATAGAGCTGATCTTAAGTTTGCTTGGGAAACTCTCAGGCTAGTTCAGAGTGTGACACAGCCCTGGAGAGGAAGACAAAAAAATATGATTATCCTTTGGAATTCTAGAGAGAACGAAAGAGTAAAGTCAGCACTGAAAGTATACGTAATTTACACGTGGGCTCTAGATGTGGAGGGTAGTGATCTGTAACGCTATTTGATGGGAGGGAGAACATGTAGGGAAGAATCAAGTAGGAAGAAATCACAGATCCTTTTGCTTCGAATGCACAGTGGACATGGACAGACCAAAGGACAAGCAACTGTGTTATGCCTGACTCATCTCTGTCCCCTCCCTTCCTTACTGGCAGAGTAAGGAAGACCCATTTTGGCAGCATTCATTTCCAAGACCTGATAATAAAACCAGTCACACCCCAGAATTCTTTGCATCCCTCACTTTCTACTTCTTGGTGTTACTGAAGCCTACTTGCTTTTGTGCTCAACACCAAGAAGCCCTAGGAGGATGTGGGAAACCCCACAGGGATGCAACCCAGCTCACCCCCTCAACAAAGACTCAGAAGAGCACTCTGTGCTGGTGGCCTGCCTGCCCTGCCGAGGCACAGCCCGGTGTCCAGACTCACATGCCCTTCACACTGAGAATTCCTCAATGAGATACAACAATGGAGCCTTTAACGCCGATGTTTTATCTCCCTGCCTTGATCCTGTCTCTGTCACTTATGTTTAATATTCTGACTGAACTCAAGCAAAATTAATGGCTTTACTTGGCCTTCAGAGTGTTCCCAAGGGTCCCGTAAACAGTGAATGAACCATTTCACAAAGTAGCTAAGTAGATATGAGAGTGTGGTTTATTTTCTGGAAGCACATTATTTTCCAGAGAACCCAGGATCCCTGTTTTTCATGGCCCAAGTGTCTGTCCACCGGGTTTGGTCTTGTTATTACTGTTCCTGGGACATAAATGTGACCTTGGTTGTGATGTGAAGTTTGGGGCATGGTTTTTGTTTGTGTCTTTGTCTTTTAGATTAATTAGATGATTAAATGTTTAACTGTATCCCTGCATGAGTCCAGTAGTACAATTTTAGGAGTGTTTTTAATGCCTGACAAATGGAAATCGGCTCTATAAGACAACCTGGCCAATTACTGTATAAATGAGCTGCTTCTGAAGACTCTGTGGGAGACAGTCTTCTCTACTGCTGGGCAGAGTCCCCGCCTATGTGGGTTCTCATCATTCTCCGTCGGGCGGCAGCAATTTCTTACTGTAGGGCATAGGGGTCAACCACTCAGCCACAAGAATATGTAAACAGGACAAACATGCATTACATAAAATTCCACAAGATATTTAGGACTATTTGAAGTAAAGATAGACATAATAAAATATAGACTCAAGTTTTGAAAATAACTATAACTTCAAACATGTAATGTAATAAAGTGGGGTATTTCACTTCGAAGTAAGGATCTACCTTTCCTTCCTCCCTTCCTCCCTCCCTTCTTCCCTCCCTCTCTCCTTCCTTCCTTCCTCCCTTCCTCCCTCCCTTCCTCCTTCTTCCTTCCTTCCTTCCTTCCTCTCTCCCTCCCTCCCTCCCTCCCTCCCTTCCTTCCTTCCTTCCTTCCTTCCTTCCTTCCTTCCTTCCTTCCTTCCTTCCTCCCTTCCTTCCAATCTAAAGATAAAACATGCATAAGCAGTAAGGTCAACGTGCTCTGCTGGGGTAGTACCTACTCTTGTTTAACCTGATTCGTAATCTCTCAGCTGTTTTCTTTCAACTTAAGCTTCTTGACTCTAAATTTGGTGAATTTGCTATCATTCCATCCATATTCATTGACACAATGGATTTTCTTAGTGATTCCATGGTCGATGGCTCCACATAGAATTTCAAAGAGTAGTTAATCAGAAATTGCTTACTTCATCTAGTAAAACTTCATCCTCTTTCCAAATGACTACATATTCCCTTTGAGTGCCAGGCAAATGCCCCAAATTTACTATGTCTCGGATAAAAAAACAAAGCAAAAACAGATTCTGAGGGGAAAAAAAAATGTGTGTGGATTAAGAACATACTTCTCTAATGCATTTTTCAAGCACCATGTGGCCAATATGTACCCCAGTAACCGTCTATCCTGGTCATTAATTCCAACATTAATTTCCCAAATCATATAGTCCTTACAGCCCTTAGCGTGGAATATCAATCTTTACCCTAGTCTGGATGGATTAAAATAACCTGAGCGTTCCAAGTTTTTGACCTCCATTTTCTTCATGCTAAATCGACTTTCAGCTTTTGACCAGCCCCAGGATTTCTGTTGTCCAAGACCATCTCTTCTCTTGGGCATCCGATTCTGTATTCCATTACTCTCAGCCCTCTATTTTTGGACTAGAGATCTTAGAACCCTTGCTTTGTATCTGGAGCTCTGGTCCTTGCATGATAGCTTTACTAAGTTACCTTTGCAGTAAGAGCTTAAAGTTGAACTTTACATGGAACATCTCATGGATGTTGGTGATTGTTAGATGTGGCTCACAAACTGCCCTGCTTCACCCATCAATGCCATTCCTTACTCCACTTCTTTTGCCAACCCCACTGCTCCTTCTTCTGTAGTCTGCTTATCATGCTAATTTGCCTTAAGTCATGTTTTCTCTTGACTTTATAAATTCTCTTGACAGTACATTTTCCGAGTGTTCTGCCTAACGTGTACGTGATTGTTGTGGACTCATGCATCTTCCTCAATGGGAGATTCTACAACTGATCTGGAGACCGCTAATGGTTAAGACAAGAAATAAAATGATCACCATATCCTGATTGCCTTTGTCTTCCTAGGATCCACCATTGTCCCCATGCTTAGAAGACAATGAGGAAAGGGGCTTTAAAAGCTCTATTTCCATTTGGTGTGAAAGATGGCTATAACTCTTATATAACTCTAACTCCTTCACCAGTTCATAGTCCTGCTTGCCTGCCTGTGTTCAGGCCCAGTTCTGAGCACAGAGGCCAGATGGCACTTGGTAGGATCTCAGTAAATAGCCATCCTTGAATTGATTACTTTCTCTGCACTGCATCTTCTGCAATCCTAATAGCTCCCCATCATGGAATGTTTGGACATCTACCTCTTAACTTTTTTTTTTTTTTAAATATTTCATTCATTTGACAGAGAGAAACACAGCCAGAGAGGGAACACAAGCAGGGGGAGTGAGAGAGGGAGAAGCAGGCCCCCTGCTGAGCAGGGAGCCCAATGAGGGACTCGGTCCTGGGTCTCCGGGATCATGACCTGAGCCGAAGGCAGTCGTCCAACCAACTAAGCCACCCAGGCACCCAACTTTTTAAAACTCACTTAGCTCCTGCACCTTCTCCCTGGACTGCTTTACTGTGTTTACTGTGGTATTTTCAAAATATCCATCTTCATGTCTGAGCTAGGCATCTTCTTTAAATTAAACTTAAGCCAGGGTCAGCTTTTAGAGCTTCAGATCTTTGTGAACCCCTGAACTTATGAAGATTCTGGAAATTGGCTTATTTGGTATATTCTGTAGAAACCAACCAGCACTCGGAACCTAGTACTCCATCTTGGCTTTGATTTTAGGTGTTCTGCTTTCTTGGTGACTTTTATCCAGAATGAACCTTCACTCTTGCCAACTTTGCTTTGTCACAACTACCTCATCATTTCACATACATTCCTCTCCACAATTGTGGACCCCATACTGTATCAGCACAAAAGGTTTTTATGCTCTTTGTGCAGTTAAATCACATCAAGTTTTTTTCAAGGGTCATATGAAAATTGGCTTCCTCTGTGACAAGATCCCTCCCCCCTGAATCATACAATGGTCTTTCCTGCCTCCTACCTTGTAATTTTATCTTGTTGTTTTGTGGCGTTAAAATTTAACCTTAGACCAGAAGATTGAAATTATTCCCTGCATATTCTCTGACCACAATGCCATGAAACTGGAACTCAATCACCATAAAAAGTTCAGAAGAAAATCAAACACTTGGAAGCTAAAGACGAGCCTACTCAGGAATATGTGGATCAACCAAGAAATTAAAGAAGAACTGAAACACTTCATGGAAACCAATGAGAATGAAGATACATC